>NW_025567615.1:0-43836 GCF_020424385.1 Procambarus clarkii | reverse complement strand
TTCCTGAGCCTATTGGGCTCTATCATATCTACACTTGAAACTGTGTATGGAGTCAGCCTCCACTACATCACTTCCTAATGCATTCCATTTGTCAACCACTCTGACACTAAAAAAGTTCTTTCTAATATCTCTGTGGCTCATTTGGGCACTCAGTTTCCACCTGTGTCCCCTTGTACGTGTTCCCCTTGTGTTATATAAATTGTCTTTATCTACCGTATCAATTCCCTTCAGAATCTTGAATGTGGCGATCATGTCCCCCTAACTTTTCTGTCTTCCAGCGAATTGAGGTTTAATTCCCATAGTCTCTCCTCGTAGCTCATACCTCTCAGCTCGGGTACTAGTCTGGTGGCAAACCTTTGAACCTTTTCCAGTTTAGTCTTATCCTTGACTAGATATGGACTCCATGCTGGGGCTGCATACTCCAGGATTGGCCTGATATATGTGGTATACAAAGTTCTGAATGATTCTTTACACAAGTTTCTGAATGCCGTTCGTATGTTGGCCAGCCTGGCATATGCCGCTGATGTTATCCGCTTGATATGTGCTGTAGGAGACAGGTCTGGCGTGATATCAACCCCCAAGTCTTTTTCCTTCTCTGACTCCTGAAGAATTTCCTCTCCCAGATGATACCTTGTATCTGGCCTCCTGCTCCCTACACCTATCTTCATTACATTACAATTGGTTGGGTTAAACTCTAACAACCATTTGTTCGACCATTCCTTCAGCTTGTCTAGGTCTTCTTGAAGCCTCAAACAGTCCTCTTCTGTTTTAATCCTTCTCATAATTTTAGCATCGTCTGCAAACATTGAGAGAAATGAATCGATACCCTCCAGGAGATCATTTACATATATCAGAAACAAGATAGGACCGAGTACAGAGCCCTGTGGGACTCCACTGGTGACTTCACGCCAATCGGAGGTCTCATCCCTCACCGTAACTCTCTGCTTCCTATTGCTTAGATACTCCCTTATCCACTGGAACACCTTACCAGCTACACCTGCCTGTCTCTCCAACTTATGTACCAGCCTCTTATGCGGTACTGTGTCAAAGGCTTTCCGACAATCCAAGAAAATGCAGTCCGCCCAGCCCTCTCTTTCTTGCTTAATCTTTGTCACCTGATCGTAGAATTCTATCAAGCCTGTAAGGCAAGATTTACCCTCCCTGAACCCATGTTGGCGATTTGTCACGAAGTCCCTTCTTTCCAAATGTGTTACCAGGTTTTTTCTCATGATCTTCTCCATCACCTTGCATAGTATACAAGTCAAGGACACTGGCCTGTAGTTCAGTGCCTCTTGCCTGTCTCCCTTTTTGTATATTGGGACCACATTCGCCGTCTTCCATATTTCTGGTAGGTCTCCCATCTCCAATGACTTACTATACACTATGGAGAGTGGCAAGCAAAGTGCCTCTGCACACTCTTTCAGTATCCATGGTGAGATCCCATCTGGACCAACAGCCTTTCTAACATCCAGATCCAGCAGGTGTCTCTTGACCTCCTCTCTCGTAATTTCGAACTCTTCCAAGGCCGCCTGGTATACCTCCCTTTCTCCTAGCACAGTGACCTCACCTTGTTCTATTGTGAAGACCTCCTGGAACCTCTTGTTGAGTTCTTCACACACCTCTCTGTCATTCTCTGTATACCTGTCCTCGCCTGTTCGAAGTTTCAATACCTGTTCTTTCACTGTTGTTTTCCTTCTGATGTGACTGTGGAGTAGCTTTGGTTCAGTCTTGGCTTTGTTTGCTATATCATTTTCAAAACTTTTCTCTGCTTCTCTTCTCACCCTGACGTACTCATTCCTGGTTCTCTGGTATCTCTCTCTGCTTTCTGGTTTTCTGTTATTCCGGAAGTTCCTCCACGCCCTTTTGTTCAGTTTCTTCGCTTCCATACATGCCCTATTATACCATGGATTCTTTTGTTGCTTCTCGGATTTTTCCCTTTGGGCCGGGATGAACCTGTTTACTGCCTCCTGACACGTTTGGGTAACATAGTCCATCATACCCTGTACAGACTTATCTCTGAGGTCTGTGTCCCAAGGTATTTCACTTAGGAAACTTCTCATCTGTTCATAATTCCCCTTTCGGTATGCCAGCCTTTTGATTCCTAGTTCTTTTTTGGGGGAGATAAGTCCTAGCCCTACCAGGTACTCAAAGTTCAATACACTGTGGTCACTCATTCCCAAGGGCACTTCCATCTTAACTTCCCTTATATCCCACTCATTTAGGGTAAATATCAAATCAAGCATTGCTGGTTCATCTTCTCCTCTCATTCTTGTTGGTTCTTTGATGTGCTGGCTTAGAAAGTTTCTTGTTGCCACGTCCAGCAGCTTAGCTCTCCATGTTTCTGGTCCTCCATGCGGGTCTCTGTTCTTCCAATCTATCTTCCCATGGTTGAAGTCTCCCATAATTAGTATGTGTGTGTTTACTAGTTGTGTTTTTACGGGGGTTGAGCTTTGCTCTTTCGGCCCGCCTCTCAACTGTCAATCAACTGTTTACTAACTACTTTTTTTTTTCCACACCACACACACACACACACCCCAGGAAGCAGCCCATGACAGCTGACTAACTCCTAGGTACCTATTTACTGCTAGGTAACAGGGGCATTCAGGGTGAAAGAAACTTTGCCCATTTGTTTCTGCCTCGTGCGGGAATCGAACCCGCGCCACAGAATTACGAATCCTGCGCGCTATCCACCAGGCTACGAGGCCCCGGGGTGTGTGTGTGTGTGTGTGTGAGTGTGTGTGTGTGTGTGTGTGTGTGCGTGCGTGTGTGCGTGCGTGCGTGCGTGCGTGCGTGCGTGCGTGCGTGTGTGTGTGTGTGTGTGTGTGTGTGTGTGTGTGTGTGTGTGTGTGTGTGTGTACTCACCTAGTTGTGTTTGCGGGGGTTGAGCTCTGGCTCTTTGGTCCCGCCTCTCAACCGTCAATCAACAGGTGTACAAATTCCTGAGCCTATTGGGCTCTATCATATCTACACTTGAAACTGTGTATGGAGTCAGCCTCCACTACATCACTTCCTAATGCATTCCATTTGTCAACCACTCTGACACTAAAAAAGTTCTTTCTAATATCTCTGTGGCTCATTTGGGCACTCAGTTTCCACCTGTGTCCCCTTGTACGTGTTCCCCTTGTGTTATATAAATTGTCTTTATCTACCGTATCAATTCCCTTCAGAATCTTGAATGTGGCGATCATGTCCCCCCTAACTTTTCTGTCTTCCAGCGAATTGAGGTTTAATTCCCATAGTCTCTCCTCGTAGCTCATACCTCTCAGCTCGGGTACTAGTCTGGTGGCAAACCTTTGAACCTTTTCCAGTTTAGTCTTATCCTTGACTAGATATGGACTCCATGCTGGGGCTGCATACTCCAGGATTGGCCTGATATATGTGGTATACAAAGTTCTGAATGATTCTTTACACAAGTTTCTGAATGCCGTTCGTATGTTGGCCAGCCTGGCATATGCCGCTGATGTTATCCGCTTGATATGTGCTGTAGGAGACAGGTCTGGCGTGATATCAACCCCCAAGTCTTTTTCCTTCTCTGACTCCTGAAGAATTTCCTCTCCCAGATGATACCTTGTATCTGGCCTCCTGCTCCCTACACCTATCTTCATTACATTACAATTGGTTGGGTTAAACTCTAACAACCATTTGTTCGACCATTCCTTCAGCTTGTCTAGGTCTTCTTGAAGCCTCAAACAGTCCTCTTCTGTTTTAATCCTTCTCATAATTTTAGCATCGTCTGCAAATATTGAGTGAAATGAATCGATACCCTCCAGGAGATCATTTACATATATCAGAAACAAGATAGGACCGAGTACAGAGCCCTGTGGGACTCCACTGGTGACTTCACGCCAATCGGAGGTCTCATCCCTCACCGTAACTCTCTGCTTCCTATTGCTTAGATACTCCCTTATCCACTGGAACACCTTACCAGCTACACCTGCCTGTCTCTCCAACTTATGTACCAGCCTCTTATGCGGTACTGTGTCAAAGGCTTTCCGACAATCCAAGAAAATGCAGTCCGCCCAGCCCTCTCTTTCTTGCTTAATCTTTGTCACCTGATCGTAGAATTCTATCAAGCCTGTAAGGCAAGATTTACCCTCCCTGAACCCATGTTGGCGATTTGTCACGAAGTCCCTTCTTTCCAGATGTGTTACCAGGTTTTTTCTCACGATCTTCTCCATCACCTTGCATGGTATACAAGTCAAGGACACTGGCCTGTAGTTCAGTGCCTCTTGCCTGTCTCCCTTTTTGTATATTGGGACCACATTCGCCGTCTTCCATATTTCTGGTAGGTCTCCCATCTCCAATGACTTACTATACACTATGGAGAGTGGCAAGCAAAGTGCCTCTGCACACTCTTTCAGTATCCATGGTGAGATCCCATCTGGACCAACAGCCTTTCTAACATCCAGATCCAGCAGGTGTCTCTTGACCTCCTCTCTCGTAATTTCGAACTCTTCCAAGGCCGCCTGGTATACCTCCCTTTCTCCTAGCACAGTGACCTCACCTTGTTCTATTGTGAAGACCTCCTGGAACCTCTTGTTGAGTTCTTCACACACCTCTCTGTCATTCTCTGTATACCTGTCCTCGCCTGTTCGAAGTTTCAATACCTGTTCTTTCACTGTTGTTTTCCTTCTGATGTGACTGTGGAGTAGCTTTGGTTCAGTCTTGGCTTTGTTTGCTATATCATTTTCAAAACTTTTCTCTGCATCTCTTCTCACCCTGACGTACTCATTCCTGGTTCTCTGGTATCTCTCTCTGCTTTCTGGTGTTCTGTTATTCCGGAAGTTCCTCCACGCCTTTTTGTTCAGTTTCTTCGCTTCCATACATGCCCTATTATACCATGGATTCTTTTGTTGCTTCTCGGATTTTTCCCTTTGGGCCGGGATGAACCTGTTTACTGCCTCCTGACACGTTTGGGTAACATAGTCCATCATACCCTGTACAGACTTATCTCTGAGGTCTGTGTCCCAAGGTATTTCACTTAGGAAACTTCTCATCTGTTCATAATTCCCCTTTCGGTATGCCAGCCTTTTGATTCCTAGTTCTTTTTTGGGGGAGATAAGTCCTAGCTCTACCAGGTACTCAAAGTTCAATACACTGTGGTCACTCATTCCCAAGGGCACTTCCATCTTAACTTACCTTATATCCCACTCATTTAGGGTAAATATCAAATCAAGCATTGCTGGTTCATCTTCTCCTCTCATTCTTGTTGGTTCTTTGATGTGCTGGCTTAGAAAGATTCTTGTTGCCACGTCCAGCAGCTTAGCTCTCCATGTTTCTGGTCCTCCATGCGGGTCTCTGTTCTTCCAATCTATCTTCCCATGGTTGAAGTCTCCCATAATTAGTATGTGTGTGTTTACTAGTTGTGTTTTTACGGGGGTTGAGCTTTGCTCTTTCGGCCCGCCTCTCAACTGTCAATCAACTGTTTTCTAACTACTTTTTTTTTCCACACCACACACACACACACACCCCAGGAAGCAGCCCGTGACAGCTGACTAACTCCTAGGTACCTATTTACTGCTAGGTAACAGGGGCATTCAGGGTGAAAGAAACTTTGCCCATTTGTTTCTGCCTCGTGCGGGAATCGAACCCGCGCCACAGAATTACGAATCCTGCGCGCTATCCACCAGGCTACGAGGCCCCTGGGTGTGTGTGTGTGTGTGTGTGTGTGTGTGTGTGTGTGTGCGTGCGTGCGTGCGTGCGTGCGTGTGTGTGTGTGTGTGTGTGTGTGTGTGTGTGTGTGTGTGTGTGTGTGTGTGTGTGTGTGTGTGTGTACATGTATGTATGAGTGTGTGTACATGTGTATACAACATTAATAATTTTTTAACTAGCGTCAAATGGCCACTGCCTTTTGGACGAAAGGCGGTGGAGTTTCTGATGGGGAAGGAAGAGACAATTGCGCACCGCGTTCCGCAAGGCACGGTGCGGACAGTCTGGGTGGCATAAATAGCGCGGGATGGGAGGTCTCGCCCTCACTCCATTCTCGACACGGTCCGTGATTCACGAAGCGGCTCCACGCTCAGCGCCGCGCCTCATTGACACGTGGGCCAGTACTCTATACTGCATCTCGAGTCTGCTTTCTGTGTACACGAGATTTCTCAAGCAAAGGGACCCCATCCCCGCTACTATGGTCCCAGATCTGACGTTATCTGATCCTTTGGGGCCTTCGGCATCCCAGGCCGGTACAGCAGGGGCTCCCTGCCCAACTCAGCAAAACTTAAGGTAAGAGAGTTTCCTGTTCAAGTTAGTCAGGACTATCCCCAGTGCTGGCGTGTGATTGCGCTGTCCCTCGCGGTCCTTTCGTGCCGCGTTAGCTAGTTCCCTGGGCCTTCCGCCTGTTTGCCTGCCTGGGGTTGCAGGTGCGCCTCCAGGTTGGGACTGGTGTGCTGGTTGTCTGTGGCGACTCCATGTGGCCAGGTTTCGGTGGTCCTGTGCCCCTGGGGCCCGGCCCTAATGCATGCTCGGTGGAGCATTCGTCCCAGGTGTGCCCTTCCAGGTGTTTATCGGGAGCCCGGTTTGCTGTGCCCCTAGGCTTGCCCCTAGGGGCCATGTTTCGCCCGCACCTGGTCGTGCGTGCACGGCCAGGCTCCCTACTGTGGTCTGGCTCGCCCTCTGTGGCGACGACACGTGGCTGGTTTCTGTGGACCTGAGCCCTGGGGACCAAGCCCGATAGGCGGCGCCCACGTGGCTTGGAGCTCGGTGGAGCACTCGCCCCAGGGATGCCCTTCGTTACCTCCACCTCCCACCCAGGCGTCTTCCCTGGAACCCGGTATGTTGCGTCTCCTAGGCTTGTCCCTAGGGGGCCAGGGTCCGTGACGCGCTCGGTCGTGCGTGTCCGGCCAGGCTCCCTGCGAGCGTCCTGGCATCACCCTTGGTGGCGACGCCTCCTGGCCGGGTTATTTAGTTGTCTTTGTCCCTAGGGCTCGACCCTAGGGGCCCATGCCAAGGTCGGCATCACCCACGTGGCATGGCGCTCCGTGGAGCGCTTGCCTTGGATTGTGTTCCACTTCCTACCTGTCCCTCTCCCTCGCGCCCACGGGCAGGAGGCGCCCTTGTGGCGGCGGTGCCCCGGTGGGTAGGCCCAAAGCTTTCTTGCTAAAGGCTGCCTTTGCGTCAGCTGGTGTCGCCCGGCATGTTCTTCCTGAGACGTTTGTCTGGACGGTGTAGCCCAGCTTGTTCGTCCCAGTTGTTTGTCCGTCCGGTGTTGCTCGGTTTTGTCCGTAACTAGGCATTTGTCTGGCTGGTGTAGCCCAGCTTGTTCGTACCTAGACGTTTGTCTGGCTGGTGTAGCCCAGCCTGTTCGTACCTAGACGTTTGTCTGGCTGGTGTAGCCCAGCCTGTTCGTACCTAGACGTTTGTCTGGCTGGTGTAGCCCAGCCTGTTCGTACCTAGACGTTTGTCTGGCTGGTGTAGCCCAGCCTGTTCGTACCTAGACGTTTGTCTGACTGGTGTAGCCCAGCCTGTTCGTACCTAGACGTTTGTCTGGCTGGTGTAGCCCAGCCAGTTCGTACCTAGACGTTTGTCTGGCTGGTGTAGCCCAGCCAGTTCGTACCTAGACGTTTGTCTGGCTGGTGTAGCCCAGCTTGTTCGTTCCAGTTGTTTGTCTGGCTGGTGCAGCCCAGCTTGTTCGCCCCAGACGTTTGTCTGGCCGGTATAGCCCAGCTTATTCGTCCAAGACGTTTGTCTGGCTGGTGTAGCCCAGCCTGTTCGTACCTAGACGTTTGTCTGGCTGGTGTAGCCCAGCCTGTTCGTACCTAGACGTTTGTCTGGCTGGTGTAGCCCAGCCTGTTCGTTCCAGTTGTTTGTCTGGCTGGTGTAGCCCAGCTTGTTCGTCACAGCTGTTTGTCTGGCTGGCGCAGCCCTGCTTGTTCGTCACAGACGTGTAGCGAGTAGATTATCCCAATAATATACTCGCTCCAAATGCTTTGTTAATATTCCTGTCAACCTTTGGAGATGAATGAGGTGAGGCGTTGCCCGGGCATATAAGCAGCAGAATGGCAAACATTAACCAGAGTCTACTTTCAAGTGTGGTCTAGAGCAGACACTTGCGAGATACTGCACCGACGATCAGTGCGCTCAACTCACACCAAAGTATCACCTGTGTACTTCTGTATATTCGACCAAATATATATATAGTATCTTAGTGTCTGTGTTTATTTGTCACCATACTTTACGTAACAATAGAACCGTTACAGACGTTTTGTCTGGCCGGTGAAGCCCGGTCTGTTCGTACCCAGTCGTCTGGGCTGGCCGGTGCATCCTGGCTTCTTCGTACCCAGCCGTTTGGGCTGGCCGGTGTATCCCGGTTAGTTCGTCCCCAGTTGTTTGCTTGCCCGGTGTCCCAAGTTATGATCGCCTTAGCCGTTTGGCCTGACCGGGCTAGCCTGGCCTGTTTGATCCATGACGTCTCGTCCTCACGGTGTAGCCGCCTGATGTTCCCGCACGTACATGTTCCCTCCTGTTTCCCTGTCCTGTCCTACTCCAGCGCAGGCACATGCCGTCGAGCGGTCTGTCCGCTTGGGTGGGCTATACTATGTTATTATCTTTTATTTAAGTTTCTAAATCAATTTATTGCATTGTTCAGCTTTCAGTTATGCCTTGTATTTACTTACTATTCCTCTTGCAGCGTTAAAGCAGTGTCCATTGCTGTGGGATATTCAATTAATTTTGTTTCTCTTTTGAGAATATTATTGCTTTTTGAGAATATTATTGCCAATCTCCCTTGATTAGTACTGTTTTAATAACCATTCCATCCCTTGAACATTACAGTTTTACTCTATCCAAACCATACCATGCATATATTACTGTTTAACCTACCATCCTATCCCTTGATTAATCCCGCTTTAAGCTACCAAATCTTCCCATGATTATCACTGTTTCTTTTATTTGTTCAGCTTATATACAAGTACATTATATTACGGTCTTATTCTATTATTAGAATATAATATTCCCCTCCCGTTCTCACTGTTCTGTTCTACTCCTCCAGGGTAGGCGCATGCCGTAGAGCGGTCTGTTGGCTTGGGTGGGCTACGCCATGTTATCATTTATTTAAGTTTTCCTAAATTAATTTATTACTTTGTTCAGCTTTCAGTTATGCCTTGTATTTACTTACTAATCCTGTTGCAGCGTTAAAGCAATGTCCATTGCTGTGGGATACGCAAATAATTTTGTTTTCACTTTTGAGACTATTATTGTTTTATTTCTGATCAGGGGAAGGAAGACACCAACACATGGGGGCGTAAATTTATTAGACATGATAAATAATTCTGCAGAAGTAAAACAGGCTTCTAAATAGGACTTAACAAATGTATAACATAGCCGTGGCTAACTCAAAGTACACGAAACATCTTAAATTGTACACCCGTAGTAAAATAACGTAATCTTATAGCCTAGTAACAAACTCTGCAGAAACCTAATGTCCTAATGTCTAGAATTAGCAGTGAGGCGAATGTAACAAATCTAATTCTAAGTATAACAGGACACCAAAGTGAACAACATAACATAAGGGAAACCCTAGCTGGAGAATAATCAGGCGGCAGAAAATACATAGTGACTGGGGAAGCCTGATATGTATTTGGAGAAGAAAATATCCCCAGGCCAGAGGCCGAGCCGCCAAGGAAGAAGCCCTACCTGACAAGGTAGGGATTACTAGTAGAATGGCTGTAAAGTCAAAGTAGTAGCTGCGGACATGGATAACACTTGGGGACGGGCGCTGCACCCCCACCCCGCAGGCCAGCAGGCCGGACCCCCCCCCCCCCGAAGGGCGAGTGCCCGCTGGCCGCGAGGGAAACCTCAGGGTGGCCAAGCAACTACAGCTACCGAACTGGGAAGGAAACGTCACTCTCCCACCTGCCTACCGCGATAGTACTGTTCTGCAAGCCCTTCTAGAGGCGGCTGAGGGCCCCGCCTAGACCAGAAAGAGAGAGGCGTATTAACCAGTTGGAGCCCAGCCTAGCTCCTCGAAGCCGTAACTTGCGGGTGGCGACGTGGGCGCTGCTCCTGTGTGGGTTCGTCGCGAGGCCGTGCTGGAGGGCATGGGTTGTAGGCAGGGTGCCTCCTTCGGCAGCGTGGGCAGTAGTGCTTGAATGAACATGAGGTGAAAGTGCAGCCGGTCCCCTCGAGTGGTAGGCGAAGCAGTAGCCCGGGGGTAGCCCAGCTGCCCGAGCGCTGAAGAGAGAAAGTGCTGCCGGTCGCCCTGCCTCCTGCCTCACCGGCTGAGCAGCGGCCTGGGCGATGCGTTGCACCGAGCGAAATTCCAAGTCCAGCCTGTAGTCCAACCATGAACAGCCCGACCTCTCCCTGTCCCATCTGAAGGCCTTATCATACCACATCCAGTCACCTTTGAGGGTCGTCTTCATGGTCTTCACGTAACGCGCATAGGTAAACAGCGCCTGAGCCTCCGCTGGGTGCTTCTCGACGTAGATAGTGGCGTAAATGTCAAGGCCATGCGCCCACTGGTCCGGCGTCAGGGGCGGCTGCTTCTTACCAGCCTCCTTTGCGTCAGGGAATGTCGCAGAGTGGGACTCGAAAGAACCTGATTCCCGCTCATAGACAAGCAAGTGCTCGAGGTCCACATACTTGTTTGCCCAGACCTTCTCCCGAAGGGCTTGCGGGACGTGCACGCCCAAGAGTGGGATGCTGGAGCCCGTGGTCGCCCGGAGTTGCCCCGGCCAGGGGCTAGAAAAAGTGGGGGGCGCTCTCTCCTCGGGGGACTCATCGAAGGAGGACGGACTGGAGGAGCTCGCATGTCGCCTCGACGTATGCCCCCTGGCCCTGGCCCGTGGGCGACGGTCGGTGAAGGGGGGCAGGGCGGCTGTGGCAGCCGCGGCTGGGTCGGCCTCGGAGGTCCCCATGGCCGGAAGGCTTGTGGCGTGAGAGGGCCCCCGGGCCTGCGCGATGAGCGCCTGCAGCGTCGTCCAATCGTCGGCCGACAGGGGTGGAGGCTGCGACGCTGTGCCACCCGCCGCTATGCCGGCAGTGGGCCTCTGGGAAGTGTGGTCGCCGTCCGTATCCGAGCCGCCCGAGGAGCCCCCCGAGGAGGGGGAGGCGAAACGGGCGGGCTTCGTCCTGGCCCTGGCCGGCTGCGTCCTTGCACCACTGCGCTGTTGTCCTCGCGTCGACGCCGCCCGAACCCTCTTCCATGTTGCAGTTGCTGCATGATCCGGCTTCTCGCCACTGTGGAAAGGTGAAAACGTAAGCAATGGGCACTGCTTTAACACTGCAACAGTATTATTAAGTAAATACCGGACATAACTGAAGCTGGATTATGTAACAAATTAATTTTAGAAAACTTAAATAAATAATATAAATAACATAGCGAGGCCAAAACAGCAAGAAAGGCATGAGGCTTAAGCAGTGCTAGAAAACAGAGAATAATTAGCGGAGTAAATACAAGACAAACTGAAACTGAACAAGTAAATAGCTTAAGACCGTATTATAATATACTAGTATTTAAGCTGAACAAATAAAAGACATAATATACTTGTATTTAAGCTGAACAAAGAAAGAGTAAACAGTGATAATCATTGATAATTTGGGTAGATTAAAGCAGGACTATACGAGGTATAGGATGGTTAGGTTGAACAGTAATTTATGCATGGTATAGTTTGGATAGGTTAAAACTGTAATGTTCAAGGGATAGATTGGTTAATTAAACAGTACTTATTCATGGAATTGAAATTGAAATTGAAATTGAAATAAGTTTATTGAGGTAAAATACACACAAAGGGATGAGGTAGCTCAAGCTATTCTCACCCCATTCAGTACAACGTGTTAATATATACATAGACACACATCACAAATAAACATATTACCAAACATTCTGAGAGGTAAACATATACATTTCCTCCTTCACAAGTAGTATGGTATCAGACGTACACACAAATACTTTTATGACCTAGGTATACTGTATAGACAATTTGCAAGATACATGCAGATAATTCAACAAAATATTACAATCTTGGTGCAAAATTCTTATATCTCTCAAGAATATCATCAACCTTTCCGTTGTGACACATCCAGGCTATTTGTTCAGGAACAGTCCTTATCTCAGTGTTTCTATATACATTAATCAACGGACAATCAAGAACATAATGGGCCAGGGTGTGAGACCTTAACATACCACATAGTTTACACTTCGTGTCATTATCATGAACACCTATCCCATATTCCCAGTAATATTTGTACCCAAGCCTGAGCCGCATGTACACAGAGTCACTCCAAGCATTTCTCCTTTTACCATAAGTGAAATGGGTGTTTTGACTCACATACATGTAGTGTTGCATGGTTTGACTACTCTCATACATTATCTCTCTCCTCTCCACTCCCGCCTGTGCCTGAATATTTCTGATTTTGCTTCTTATTTGTCTCATTGTGAATTCACATTCAATGTCAACTTGTGGTTTTGATGTGGCACGTTTGGCCAAGTCATCCGCCACCTCGTTGAGCACTATTCCAACATGAGATGGAATCCACATGAATTTCACACTATAACCTTTCAGCTGTATCTCAGTTATTCTTCTCTTACAGTCCTCAACTATAGACATGAAGACTGGGTTTCGACTGTTTAAGGACTCCAGTGCTCCTCGGCTATCGACAAATACAAAAACATTTTTGTCGTCATGACGTACTTCCTCCAAACACGCCAGAATGGCCTGCAGTTCAGCTTGTGTGGATGATATATAATTACTAAGCCGGAGTTCAATTATCCTGTCCACAGTCCCAAACTCCGTATATTCCCTTATTAGGACACCACACCCGGCCCTGCCATCCTCCGCCACCGACCCGTCGCAATATACATGTAAACTGTTGCCTCTTGGTAACCGAGATATCATGCTTCCATACAAACACCGTAATTGTCCCGGTTCATGATGAATCTTTTTCACCTTGAGGGATACAATTTCGACGTCTATTTTCTGTACTTTCCAGGGAGCAGACATATTACACTGTCGAGAGGGTTTACAGCAGTCAAGTACGTCGTATTCCCTGAGGTCATGAGCTAATCCCCTCGTGTAGCGTGTCTCCCTCAGTTTCCTGGAAGTGTGTACGTCACTCAGGCAGGTCTGAACGCCCTCAAACAGCTTATCCCCTCCTTTTCTCCGCATGAAACGAATAGATACTCTAGTGTTAATGTCACGGACTCTATCACACACACTCTGTAAATTTAATTCCATTCTCATTATTTCAATCATTGCATTTCTTTGACATTCAAGAATAATCCTCATAGCCTCGTTCTGTATCAGCTCTATTTCTTGAATTCTGCCTTGGCCTGTGTAAGACAATACGGGTGCTGCGTAGTCTATCAGGGACCGAACAGTACTTATGTATAACATCCGCAAGATAGGTACCCCAACACCTTTACCAGAAAAAGCCAGTGCTTTCAGAGGATGCAGACGGGCTTTACATAAGGTGCTGATATGATTTATTTCAGCATTTTTACTCTCACATGTGTATCCAACATACATGCCCAGATACTTGTACTTCTGAACACGGCTCAGTCCCACACCATTTAGAGTAAGTGTTATATTTCTTCGTTTCCTATACTCGTATTTGGTTTTATCTGCATTTATAACTAAACCTAACTTGTGACAATTTGTACCAAGTATGTTAAGAGCAGTTTGAATTTTGTTCCCAGAAGTGCCTTGTATAAGAATGTCATCAGCATATATGATCGTCGTGACCCCTGGAGGATACATCTCTGATGCTAATCTGTTCATTAATACATTGAATAAGGTGGGACTTAATACTCCCCCTTGTGGGGTACCTAACTGAAACCTCCGTTCCTCAGACATGTATCCCTGGTAATACACCTGACCTTTTCTGCCTTGCAGATAATCCCTTATCCAGTGTAGCAATCTCCCTGTTATTCCCAGATTGGCTAATTCGTATAAGATTACTTCCCCATTGGCTTTATCAAATGCTCCTTGTAGATCAACAAAAACTCTACAATTGTCATCCACATTAGACAAACACTTTAAGAGGCAATCCGCAGTACTTTTGCCTTTGATAAAACCAAAGAGATTACTGGACATGTTATCACCTACAAGGTAGAGGAGCCTATTTAACAAAATCCTTTCCATCATTTTACAAAAGCAGGATATTAAGGAGACAGGTCTGTAGCCTCCGTTTGACTTAGGGATAGGAATGATGACAGCCTCTTTCCATTTTCTTGGTAACTTTCCCTCTCTATAACTCATATTAAACAAATCAAGTAAGGGACTAGGTTTCATACCGGCTAAATAATTAAGTATGTCATACGTTACTCCATCTTTTCCCGGAGCAGTAGAGCTGCCACTTTTTATAGCATCCAGTAGCTCATCGTGAGTTATCTCAGTGCATGTTATAGATCTTGTATTTTAGGCACATAAAGTTACTCCATTTCTAATATTTTCCCATGACCCAATGGTGACTCTCGTGTCTGCAGGTAAGGACTCCATACCAGCAGCACTTGCCCATTTATCTACTAACTCATTAGCAACTTTCCCTGGATCTGAGTGAGCAATGAATTTGGTCTTACAACCCCTGATTTTGTTTACTGCTCTCCATATGTCTTTAGGGTTCTTAGTATTACCAATGGACTGAGCAAATTCTTGCCAGTATCTGTCCCGCGCCTCCTTCCTCACCTGACTGCATTCCCTAGCCACTTCCAACATTGTATTTTTCTCTTCATCCCTCATTCCATTTTTTAACCATTCTTTATGCGCACTCCGTAGCATACTCTCCCACCCCTTGACTTGTTGATCATTGGAATATTTAAATTTCTTAGGTCCGTGCGTCTTGCTTCCCCTGCCCCCGTTATTTTCCCTCTGTACTAATTTCTCTATGTTCTCGACCATGTCCTCGTAAAAACTATCAACGCAGAGCGGCGTGTAATGTTGATACCAATCTCCCATATTTTGAATAAAATAATTTTTCATATCTTTATTAATATTTAGCCTTTTCCTTTGAAAGTGGACTTGTTTTTTCCCCCAGTGGTAATTCAACGTTCAAGGCAAAGTGGTCACTAAGTAGTTCCCGAACAACCCGAGCCTCCCCCATAATCCCCTGAGAGTTTAACATGCAGGCATAGTCAAGCCGTCCTCCCCTGATGTGAGTTGGTTCATTGTTTCCCAAGAGACAGGTATCTGGATGATCTTGTAGAAACTGTAACCACTTGACCCCATTAGCATTAGTACTACCCACTGTCCTAAGGCTTGTGTGCCGAGCATTAAGGTCCCCAATGACCAGTGAAGGATTAGTATAAATGCAGTCAGGTAAATAGTTAGCGTCGAAGCAGTTCCTGGATACATACAAATTAACTACAATAAATTCCCCTTCCCTTAATGATAATTTAACACAGACACTCTCTATACCTTGCCTTTTTGATGGCGGTTCTACTAACTCTGCTGGTATGGAGTTCTTAACATAAATCGACGTGCCTCTGATGTTATTTGCGGCGAAGAGGTTAAACCCTTTATAGCCATTTAATTTCAATAAGCCTTCATTCCTATCCCCTGTCTCCTGGAGAGCTACAACATCAATATCATTTCCCATCACATAACAATGAACATCTGTAACCCTGTTTCTTAAACCATTAACATTCCATGACAACACTTTCAGTCTAGGGTGATCCGTTATTAATCAATTCACTGTCTAAGTCATCCCCAATAAGTTCACTAAATGATAGCCATACCTTGTATAACATCTCCCACCTCCTCCCAAGTTCACCAGTTAAAGCGACATTGCGATTCTCAAGAGATTTTTTCAGTCCTGTGACGTCCATTATTGGCCCAAATGATTCCTTCATTTTATGTGTAATTATAGGGTTCTTCCTTTCACTACGACTATCATCATTCACACACACTTCACTTTCCTTCATTTCATCACTCAATATTTCATTATTGTCCTCAACCACTATATCCTGATTATCCTTCACCGTTTTGTGATTTTCCTTGACCTCCTGAACGTTTAATTTCGCCTCAATGGACTCGATTCTCTGCCCAAGATTTTGGAGGAACTCACCAACTTTTCTAAGTTCAGCCCACACTTCCTTGACCATATCATTATGACCCTCTTTCTGAGCCACAGCAGCCACTTCACTCACCGTTACACTGTCACTGCCGGAGTCCTGAGTGGTGGCGTGGCTGCTTGTTGCTTGAGCCTGCCTAAGTAAAGGTGACTCCTTTACCCACGCATTCGTCCGGTTCACTGGCACTGTTTGGGGCAGACTGTTTTGCTGTGCTCCCGGTGTCTGGGTAAGAGCTCTTGCTTGCTCTGTAACATTCACCGGCCGGGGAACACCCATACTCGGCCTCTTGCTACACACAGCCGAGCTGGCATTATGAACACCTCCACAGTTGCAGCATCTGGGAACAATTTTCTCCCCCAGATTAAGTCTGTTTCTACACACATTAGAGAGGTGAGACTTTCTGCAGAAACGACATCGTGGATCATGTTGACAGCTCCAGGATTTATGCCCCCATCTGCAGCATTTCAGGCATATTATGGGCTCTTCTACATACTTTGCTACATGCCTGTAGTGATGCCCCGGTGATGAACACTTTCTCGGGTACTTCACCTCTCACTAGAGCCACCACCTGACTCCTAGCTTCACCTTTAATAAGGTGACGCTTGGCCCACACAAATCATTGGTCGTCGAGGATGAACTCGGGGTCTAGAATCTGAGGGTATTTATAGATAATTACCTTCGTCAGCTTCTCGTTCCCCTCCGGTATTTCCATAACAATTCCATCATATCCTTGCTGGCTAAGAAACTTCACTGCTTCCATAGAACCTACCGTTAAGTAAGGTCTGTTTACACCTTCCTTCAGCAGGGGCTCGAACTTGCGGTGTTCTCTTCCGAGTCTGACGGTCCACAGCAGCGTCTGATGATAGGTCAGCGTGCATGAGGCAGGGAAGAGAAGCCTCCATCTCCGCTGACCCTCACCTTCCTGACATCGTTCCGTCCGTTTGTCGGCATCAGTCTCGGCGTCGTTCTTCATTCTCTTATCGTTTCCGTTAAGTGTACCATTACTGTCCACACTACGCCTTACATCCTGTCTTCTGCGTTTCTTCTTATTCCAATACAATACAATACAATACAATTTTATTTAGGTAAGGTACATACATACAATAAATTTTTACAAGGATTGGTTGACTTATAGGTAGAGCTAATACATACAATGCCTAAAGCCACTATTACGCATAGCGTTTCGGGCATGATAAACTTAAATGACAAGCTTAATACTAATTGAGCATAATGAGTAGAATGAAAACAAGAAATGAAAACATAGATGAAAAAGAAGCACAAATCCAATTATGTCGACAAACAGCGCTCTTTAAAGAAAAACAGACATTGGTTGACAATAGAAGGGTAAGGTAGATTACAGGGAATTTATTAGGTATAGCTTCATTTTTAACTTACACTGGTTGAGAGAGGTACAGTCTTTAACATGGTTGGGAAGGTCATTCCACATTCTGGGCCCCTTGATTTGTAGAGCATTTCTAGTTTGATTAAGTCGTACTCTAGGAATATCAAAACTGTATTTATTTCTGGTGTGGTGCTCATGGGTTCTGTTACAACCTTCTATGAAGCTTTTGAGATCAGGATTGGCATTATAGTTTAGCGTTTTATATATGTATATGTTACGACCCTGGGTTCTCCAGTGGAAACCAGAGGTCAAAATTGAGCTATTAAACTTTCTGGTAGTACAGTTGAGTGCATCACTAGCGGCAATTGTTTGTATCTTCCCTGCCAGACGTAAGACTATTATTGTTTCTCAAAGAGCATTTAAAGACTGAGCTGGGGGTTGATTATTAAATAATAACATAGGCACCAACTTTGCTTACTAATACTTTCTAATCATTTGTAAAGTAACAATACGTTGCATAGGGGAAGATCTTTAATGTGCTTAGCTGCACGATCAATTAGGCTCCTTCCGGCACCACGACATGGGAGGCCTAGCTGGTCGCTAGGAGGTTCTTCTCTGGCTGGCGTTCGTGCGGATGAGACCTACTCTGTGGCTGCACCCCTAATCTCCTCCCTTCTCCTCTTACTTATTTCCCTTACCTTAAGTTCCTGTACCATTAAGTTAAGTATTGTATGATTTCTAAGTGTACCTTCTCTGGTAGTAACGATTGGTGAGACCTGGGGGTAGTAGTTGCCAGTGTTTTGGGTAACCCTAAGTGTTGTGTTTTGTATTAGGGTACCACGTGGGGTCTCACTACCCTAAGCTGCATCCAGCTTCAGTGCTTATCCAGTAGTACTTTACCCTAGCTTGTTATTAGTGTAAACCTTGTATCCTGCCTATGTGGACCAAGGCTTTTAACGTAAGATAGTGTGGTAAAGTTATTATTATTATTGTTATTGGTGTGAGTGTATATGGGGGGTTGTTAAGGGGTTAATAAATAAGTACATGAATTACAGAGTATCCCTTCTTCCTGTGTGGGAGTGCACTGATCAACCCTTAGACTAACATATATGGTCTAGAAGCAAGTTATTACTACTGTGGATAGTTTATTTTGGGGGCCGGGCCTTTTAGCTCTCCCATATTTGATACTCTGTCTTCTAACTACCCTTACCCCTTAGTAGTACCAGTCCCCCATAGAAGCCCCACACACACATATTATTTATAACAAGTGGGGGCCTGTCCGGTTTTTTATGATCCTATGGGGGGACATCAAGGTATAAATATTACGTATCACAAAATTTTAAAGTATTTTTTCTGGCCCAAGCTGAAAAGCGATGTGGCAAAATTTTGTAATGCGTATATTGTTTGTCAACTGGTTGGGAAACCAAACCAGACTCCACCTAAAGCTCCTCTAAAGCCTATTGTCGTGCCAGAGGAACCATTTTCTCATGTGGTAATGGACTGTGTTGGACCATTACCTAGAACTAAGTCTGGTAATATTTGCCTAATCACAATGATGTGTATCACTACTCGTTACCCAGAGGCTTTTGCTGTAAGGAACATCCGAGCAAAAACTGTTGTTGCTCGTATGTTGCAATTTTTTTCCACTTTTGGACTGCCTCGGGTCGTGCAAACTGACAATGGTACTAATTTTAAGTCTGATATTTTTGAGCAATTTTGTAAGGAACATGGAATAACTCATAAGGTTTCCAGCCCATACCATCCACAGAGTCAGGGGGTAATTGAACGTTTCCATCTAACTCTGAAGCAGATGTTGAAGACATCGTGCGAGAGTTCCCACACCTTCTGGGATGAGAATTTACCGTATGTTTTGTTTGCGGCTAGAGAGGGATTACAAAGTTCACTGGGTTGTTCTCCTTTTGAGTTAGTCTTTGGCCATAAAGTTCGTGGACCCTTGCAAATGTTACAGGAGAATCTGTTAGGGAACGTAACGTTAACCGAAGGTTCGGCTTTCTTTGCGCAACACCACCAGAGACTCAAGGACTGCAAGGCGGCTGCATTAAAGTATCTTGGCAAGGCCCAAGAAAAGATGAAAGAACGTAACGATGCTAAATCTAAGTTACGGGTATTTCAGCCTGGCGACCCTGTCCTGGTATTAAAGCCTCGACTAGGGAACACTATGTCCCACAAGTACGAAGGCCCCTACATTGTGACAGAATAGACTGGGGACCTCACGTACAAAGTGAGGCACTCTGACAAACGTAACCAGGTAATGCTCATACATGTAAATCGACTGAAGAAGTTCCAGGGCCCCAGGCCCATTGCACTAACCAATGTTTCCATTTCCAGTGAGAGAGGGGATGATTGTTCTGGGGACCCAACTAATCTCATTTTCAATAATTCTAGTTCTGTGAATGCTGTGGAGGGACTGTCCCATTTGCAGATGGCCCAACGTGAAGAGGTGCAGTCGTTGGTTGATGAATTCTCCAGTCTGTTCGGGGAGGTCCCGACCCAGACTGATGCCATTTGCCATGATGTCGAGTTGACGGACTACACTCCCATTCGCCTTCAACCCTATCGGATGAG
The DNA here is from genome assembly GCF_020424385.1 of Procambarus clarkii. Taxonomy (NCBI): domain Eukaryota; kingdom Metazoa; phylum Arthropoda; class Malacostraca; order Decapoda; family Cambaridae; genus Procambarus; species Procambarus clarkii. The sequence continues at coordinate 23,902 of NW_025567615.1, read as the reverse complement.
TCCAGAAAAGAAGGCCATCGTACGGAAGGAGGTCGACTTCTTGCTCCAGCACGGCCTCATCCGGCCGAGCCAGGGCTCTTGGTGCTCGCCCTGCCTTTTGGTCCCCAAACCAGACTGCTCCTGGCGATTATGCACCGACTATCGGCAGCTCAACAAGGTGACCATTGTGGATGCCTATCCGCTGCCCCTCCTCGAGGACTGCATCGACGAGCTGGGAAATGCCAAGTACGTCTCGAAATTTGATCTCTCGAGGGGGTATTATCAAATCCCCCTCACTGAACGTGCTAAACAACTAACTGCGTTTGTGACACCCGAGGGTGTTTTTGAGTATCAAGTGTTACCATTCGGCTTGCGTAATGCTCCTGCCACGTTCCAGAGACTCATGAACTCTCTGCTCGCTAAGGTGCCAAATTGTCAGGCGTATTTAGATGATATCGTGCTGTTTGACAGTAATTGGGCTGACCACATAGCTAGGTTATGCCAGTTGTTTGCCATCTTGAAAAGGACAAATCTTACCTTAAATGCTAAAAAGTGTCATTTTGGCCAAGGCACAGTGACGTACCTCGGTTATGAAGTGGGCCAAGAAAAAGTGTTACCTCGGCAAGATAAAATCAGTGCCATTCTGGAGTATCCAGTACTAAAGTCTAAAAAGGACGTTCAAAGATTTATCGGTATGTGTGCGTACTATCGACGTTTTTGTCAGAACTTTTCCAGTGTTGCCACTCCTCTCACAGACTTGTTGCGGAAAGCCGTTAAATTTAAGTGGTCATCAGACTGTGCAGAGGCATTTAAAAATTTGAAATTGATTTTAGCTTTCGCCCCAGTGCTTGCTAGTACAAGGTTCGACCGACCGTTTAAAATTCATGTTGACGCGTCTGACTCGGGTGCTGGTGCAGTGTTGTTGCAAACTGGGGATGATCAGGTGGAACACCCAGTATATTATTACTCTGTGAAATTCGACAAGGCGCAACGCAATTATTCAGTGGTAGAAAAAGAGGCGTTGGTGCTAGTATTAACATGTAAAAAGTTCGAAGTTTACCTCACAGGTAATATAGTGGAAGTGTACACGGACCATAACCCACTAGTCTTCCTGACTCAGATGAAGGGTAAGAATAAACGCATCCTCAGGTGGGCGTTGTACCTACAGGACTTCAATCTTTCCATTACCCACCTACCGGGCAGACTCAACGTGATAGCCGACGCTCTGTCCCGGTTGCCTGAATAACATTCATCTGAGCCACAGAAAGCCATTTACCAACTGTCATGCTTTAGTTATTTTTTTTAGGTTCTCCTGTGACATTAAATATTCCGTGTCCAATTTCTTTACTTCCCTGTTCTTTTATTTTTTGTGTATATTTTTTTTTTCTTTCAGAGAACTCCTTTGTATTTTTTTTTTTTGCAGAGAAATTGTTTTTGATTGATTTTTTGTTTTTGTCATATGTTTTTTCTTTTTATTCTCTGTATACTCCTACAAAAAAATATGACTACTATTCTAGTAGTCACATTTTTTTTTCTCTGAAGGGGGGAGGAGTGTTACGACCCTGGGTTCTCCAGTGGAAACCAGAGGTCAAAATTGAGCTATTAAACTTTCTGGTAGTACAGTTGAGTGCATCACTAGCGGCAATTGTTTGTATCTTCCCTGCCACACGTAAGACTATTATTGTTTCTCAAAGAGCATTTAAAGACTGAGCTGGGGGTTGATTATTAAATAATAACATAGGCATCAACTTTGCTTACTAATACTTTCTAATCATTTGTAAAGTAACAATACGTTGCATAGGGGAAGATCTTTAATGTGCTTAGCTGCACGATCAATTAGGCTCCTTCCGGCACCACGACATGGGAGGCCTAGCTGGTCGCTAGGAGGTTCTTCTCTGGCTGGCGTTCGTGCGGACGAGACCTACTCTGTGGCTGCACCCCTAATCTCCTCCCTTCTCCTCTTACTTATTTCCCTTACCTTAAGTTCCTGTACCATTAAGTTAAGTATTGTATGATTTCTAAGTGTACTTTCTCTGGTAGTAACGATTGGTGAGACCTGGGGGTAGTAGTTGCCAGTGTTTTGGGTAACCCTAAGTGTTGTGTTTTGTATTAGGGTACCACGTGGGGTCTCACTACCCTAAGCTGCATCCAGCTTCACTGCTTATCCAGTAGTACTTTACCCTAGCTTGTTATTAGTGTAAACCTTGTATCCTGCCTATGTGGACCAAGGCTTTTAACGTAAGAGAGTGTGGTAAAGTTATTATTATTATTGTTATTGGTGTGAGTGTATATGGGTGGTTGTTAAGGGGTTAATAAATAAGTACATGAATTACAGAGTATCCCTTCTTCCTGTGTGGGAGTGCACTGATCAACCCTTAGACTAACATATATGGTCTAGTAGCAAGTTATTACTACTGTGGATAGTTTATTTTGGGGGCCGGGCCTTTTAGCTCTCCCATATTTGATACTCTGTCTTCTAACTACCCTTACTCCTTAGTAGTACCAGTCCCCCATAGAAGCCCCACACACACATATTATTTATAACAGTATAATACACATGAGAGAATGTGCAGTGACTTAATGTCTAACATATTCAGAGATTTGAGTAGGGGTACCGAGTGATGTCTGGGGCCAGAATTGGATATTGTCCTAATAGCAGCTTTGTGTTGAGTAATTAGCGGACGTAAGTGATTTTGGGTAGTAGAGCCCCAAGCACAAATACCATAGTTGAGATATGGATAGATAAGGGAGTAATAGAGAGTCACCAGGGCAGGGCGTGGTACATAATATCTGATCTTAGAAAGAATGCCCACAGTTTTTGAAACTTTTTTTGATATGTTTAGAATGTGTCCCTGGAAATTCAGCTTGTGGTCAATGAGAATGCCAAGGAATTTGCCATCTAATTTGTTACAAATTTGGGTATTGTTTATTTTGAGATTTATTTGATTAGAGGATTTATTGCCAAACAGAATATAGAAAGTTTTGTCAGTGTTAAGGGTGAGTTTGTTGGCAGTTAGCCACAGATGGACTTTATTTAGCTCAGTATTTACTGTGGCATTTAGAGCAAGGGGATCAGGACTGGAGTAAATGAAGGTTGTGCCGTCAGCAAATAGAATTGGTTTGAGGTGTTGGGAGGCATTTGGAAGGTCATTAATGTAGATGAGAAAGAGGAGAGGGCCAAGTATGCTGCCCTGGGGAACACCAATGTTGATGGGTAGGGTGGGAGAAATTGTATTATTCACAGAAACATATTGGAGCCTGTCAGTAAGGTAGGATTTGAGGTATTGTAGGGAGTGTCCTCTGACTCCATAATGATGTAATTTAAGAAGAAGGTTTTGGTGGTTGACAGTATCAAAAGCTTTACGCAGGTCCACAAACAACCCAACAGGGAACTCATTTTTATCAAGAGCTGTATGAATCGAGTTAAGCATACTAATAAGTGCATCGTTAGTGCTTTTTTGGGGTCTGAAGCCATATTGGCAAGGGCTAAGTATATTGAGTTTGGCTAGATATGAGTAAAGCTGCTTATAGATTAGTTTTTCAAAATTTTTTGACAAGTTTGGCAGGATAGATATAGGTCTGTAGTTGTTAACATCTGTGAGATCACCACATTTGTGGACAGGCGTTACTCTCGCTTTTTTTAGAACATCTGGGAAGGTTTGAAGTTCAAGTGACTTGTTGAAGAGCAAAGCAATAGCAGGGGCTAAAAATCTGGAGGCTTTTTTGTAATTAAAGTTGGTATCTCCTCAAGGGCACCAGACTTGGTTTTAAGGGAAAGGATTATCTCATTCTTTCCTTGTCAGAACTTCTTGATACGCGCCCTCCTCGTCTGACTGGCTGCTTTCAGAGTCCATGTTAATAACGCCGTGGGAAGTAGCCAGTTCTTCTGGTGACTATTCATGGAATAGTTGGTCTAGATTAAAACAATAATAGTCTCAAAAGTGAAAACAAAATTATTTGCGTGTCCCACAGCAATGGACACTGCCTTAACGCTGCAACAGGATTAGTAAGTAAATACAAGGCATAACTGAAAGCTGAACAAAATAATAAATTAATTTAGGGAACTTAAATAAATGATAACATGGCGTAGCTCACCCAAGCCGACAGACCGCTCTACGGCATGCGCCTACCCTGGAGGAGTAGAACAGAACAGTGAGAACGGGAGGGGAATATTATATTCTAATAATAGAATAAGACCGTAATATAATGTACTTGCATATAAGCTTAACAAATAAAAGAAACAGTGGTAATCATGGGAAGATTTGGTAGCTTAAAGCGGGATTAATCAAGGGATAGGATGGTAGGTTAAACAGTAATGTGCATGTTATGGTTTGGATAGCGTAAAACTGTAATGTTCAAGGGATGGAATGGTTATTAAAACAGTACTAATCAAGGGAGAATGGCTAGCCTAAAGCAATAATATTCTCAAAAGTGAAACAAAATTAGGTGAGTATCCCACAGCAATGGACACTGCATTAACGCTGCAAGAGGAATAGTAAGTAAATACAAGGCATAACTGTAAGCTGAACAATGCAATAAATTAATTTAGAAACTTAAATAAAAGGTAATAACATAACATAGCCCACCCAAGCGGACAGACCGCTTGACGGCATGCGCCTGCGCTGGAGTAGGACACGACAGGGAAACAGGAGGGAACGTGTACGTGCGGGAACAACAGGCGGGTACACCGAGTGGACGAGACGTCATGGAACAAACAGGCCGGTCTACGCCGGTCAGGCCAAACTGCTGGGGCGAACATAACGTGGGACAGCGGGCCAGCAAACATCTGGGGACGAACAAACCGGGATACACCGGCCAGCCCAAACGACTGCGTACGAACAAGCCGGGATACACCGGCCATCCCAGACAACTGGGTAAGAACAAGCCGGGATACACCGGCCATCCCAGACGACCCGCTTCGTGAATCGTGGACCGGGACGGGAGAGGGAGTGAGAGCGAGACCTGACTTCCCGCGCTTTTTATGTCACCCAGGCTGGCCGCACCGCGCCTTGCGGAACGCGATGCGCAATTGTCTCTTCCTTCCTCATCAGAAACTCCACCGCCTTTCGTCAAAAGGCAGTGGCTATATCTAGACCAACTATTCCATGAATAAGTACTGTTTAATTAGCCAATCTATCCCATGGACATTACAGTTTTATTCTATCCAAACTATACCATGCATAAATTTCTGTTTAACCTAACCATCCTATACCTTGTATAGTCCTGCTTTAATCTACCCAAATTATCCATGATTATCACTGTTTACTCTTTTATTTGTTCAGCTTAAATACAAGTATATTATAATACGATCTTAAGCTATTTACTTGTTCAGTTTCAGTTTGTCTTGTATTTACTCCGCTATTTATTCTCTGTTTTCTAGCACTGCTTAAGCCTCATGCCTTTCTTGCTGTTTTTGGCCCCTCTATGTTATTTATATTATTTATTTAAGTTTTCTAAAATTAATTTGTTACATAGTCCAGCTTCAGTTATGCCCGGTATTTACTTAATAACACTGTTGCAGTGTTAAAGCAGTGTCCATTTCTAGTGGGATACTCAAATAATTTATCTTTTCACTTTTGAGATTAATATTGTTTGAATTCTTCCAAACTATACCACGAATAATACTGTCTTAATATAAACAAACTATACAATGAATAATACGGTCTTAATATAACCAAACTATACCATGAATAATACTGTTCAATCTACACATGAATATTACTCTCTTAATCTATTTTAACTGCTCAGCTTTTATTACATTGGTTTTTATTACGATAGCATTGGCTATGTTCGGTATTCTCAATCACTATGGACACTTAACTTTACCTTTGCTTTTGTCTACTTGTGTATGTGACGGTCGCTGGTGCAGCAGCTGGGTCTCCCTGCCTGCTTTTTTCCCATTAGTTCTGTAGCGAGTAGATTATCCCAATAATATACTCGCTCCAAATGCATTGTTAATATTCCTGTCAACTTTTGGAGATGAATGAGGTGAGGCGTTGCCCGGGCAACACGGTGAGGTGTTGCCCGAGCATATAAGCAGCAGAATAGCAAACATTAACTAGTCTACTTTCAAGTGTGGTCTAGAGCAGACACTTGCGAGATACTGTACCGACGCTCAGTGCGCTCAACTCACACCAAAGTATCACCTGTGTACTTCTGTATATTCGACCAAATATATATATAGTATCCTAGTGTCTATGTTTATTTGTCACCATACTTTACGTAACAATAGAACCGTTACAGTCCTACCGATGCTTACTTTTTCATTTTCCACAGTGGCGAGAAGCCGGATCACGCAGCAACTGCAACACGGAAGAGGGCTCGGGCGGCGTCGTGCGAGGACAACAGCGCAGTCCTGGGCCAGGACGAAACCCGCCCGTTTCGCCTCCCCCTCCTCGGGCGGCTCTGATGTGGATGGCGACCACACTTCCCAGAGGCGCCCTGCCGGCAAAGCGGCGGGTGGCACAGCGTCGCAGCCTCCACCTCTTTCGGCCGACGATTGGACGACGCTGCAGGCGCCCATCGCGCAGGCTCGGGGGCCCTCTCATGTCACAAGCCTTCTGGGCATGGGGACCACCGAGGCCGACCCTGCCGCGGCTGCTACAGCCGCCCTGCCCCCCACCTTCACCGACCGTTGCCCACGGGCCAGGGCCAGGGGGCATAAGTCGAGGCGACGTGCGAGCTCCTCCAGTCTGTCCTCCTTCCTTCCTAGTTCGGTAGCGTAGTTGCTCTGCCACCCTGAGGTTTCCCTCGCGGCCAGCGGGCACTCGCCCTTCGGGGGGGGGGGGGGGGGGTCCGGCCTGCGGGGTGGGGGTGCAACGCCCGTCCCCAAGTGTTCCGCTGTCCGCAGCTACTACTTTGACTTTACAGCCATTCTACTAGTAAGCCCTAACTTAAGTCAGGAAATTCTTTTTCCTTATTCCTTGGCGGCTCGGCCTCTGGCCTGTGGTTATTTTCTTCTCCAAATTCATATCAGGCTTTCCCAGTCTCTATGTAATTTTCTGCCGCCTGATTATTTCCAGATAGGGTTTCCATTATGTTATGTTGTTCACTTATGGTGTCCTGACTGTTATACTTAGAGTTAGATTTGTTACATTCGCCTCACTGCTAATTCTAGACAATAGGCCATTAGGTTTCTGCAGAGTTTGTTACTAAGCTACAAGATTACTTTTATTTTACTACGGGTGTACAATTGAAGTTGTTTCGTGTACTTTGAGTTAGCCACGGCTATGTTATACATTTGTTAAGACCTACTTAGAAGCCTGTTTTACTCCGCAGAATTATTTATCCTGTACTAATAAAATTTACGCCCCCATACTGTTGGTGTCTTCCTTCCCCTGATCAGAAAACATTGTTATTTGCTTAGCTAAACGAACTAGAGGGTTCAGTTCCTGAACCGATTATGTGCCTCTGTAATCCTTTACACCACCGCCTACGGGATGGGTATGGGGTGCATAATAAAGAAAGAAATAGAAGAAATTGAAATTGCATAATACGGTTATTGACATTCAATAATAGTAAGATAAAGCAATGAGGAACAAATGGGAGACCAGTGATCAGATGAATATTACAGACTCAAGGGTAGCCTTCTCTTCTTGTATATAAATGAAAAAACAAATTCGTTTGTTTAATTCTAATGTTTGTAGGCGAGAGCAGTTGTGAACGCCAGCTAGCGCACAAGTATATGAGCGCCCAAAATACTTTTACACAAAAGACATGTACAGACAGGCGTGTGGCTTTTGACTTCTTTTTTATTGATTAATATTAAATATTAGGCGCTTACCTATAATAGTTATCATTTTATACATGTATAACTATCACATAATAAATATAAAAGGAGTTTATCCAAAAACTGACAGAAGTGTTGTGTTTTGTGCGTTGTATCATGTTTGTGGGCATTCGGGTGTGTTGTGTTTACGCTGGCGGGCGGCGTCCTTACCAACTCCGGATTATGTCTATTTCATCACTAAACTTCATTTAATAACTATATGCCTGTTAAGTAGAAGATTTTAATTGTTAACAGCATTATATTGTCGTTTTAATATGGAACACGTACACATATGCGAAACGTCCGAAGTGGTAAAAATATTAGTGTACGATGTTGTCAATGTACAGAGTGTCTTGTATCCCCCCCCCCTCAACCATCAGCTGACGTCGTAAACACAACATCCCGCCCTGCAGTGTGGCAAGTCTCCCTCTAAAACACGGCTCTGTTTAGTCGCCGGTCCTCTATCTACACCACAACTCAACAAACGCCTTTGAATCCTTGTCATTCTGTACATAAAAGCATCTCCAAACATTTGTACTCGTGCAGTCATCGGGAGGATAAACCCTTAATGCAAACTGCACGTACCATCAAGAAGGAAGCGCTAAGACAATCTGTTTGTATTTGCCTGCATATAACAGCCATTGGCAAGAGAAAACCTTCAGAGAAACTGCGCGTTCATAAAGAAGATAGCTCACTATATTACTGAATTTGGCGCCTGCCTGATACACTATCTTGGCAGCCTGCACGACGTGACTATCTGTAAGCCCCAGTATGCTGGCAGCCTTGAACCTCACCAGGATGCTCTCCACCCGCTCCTCGGCCGTGACCAGCAAGAAAATTTATTTTTTTTACGATGTAATATCACCATACACTTGGTTTGCATTCGAGGTAAGGTTACATATATTTGTGTATTTGTTATATTAGTTGGGATGTGACTGGTATTGTAATATACTTTGCTTCCTTCTTGACTCACAATCGAAGAGTTCGATTCCCGGGCTAAATAGGAATGGTTGGGCAAGTCAACAACAGTGCTGCGTGGCCTAGAAATATGACATTCCTGTGGTGCGCTGAAAAGAATATAGTTCCAACAAATTATTTTATCTGCTTATATTAATAAAGTACAGTCTCTGATCACAAGAAATTAAAAAAAATATTGTACGTAACATACTTTAGCCGTGATGGAGCTGAGAAGTTGAGCAAATTATGGGCGTCTAGTGATGAAGATCTCGGGGTCACTTGACCCTGCCACCCTGTGGCAGTTACCGCGAATATAAATTGTCACAATTATTTTGATGTTTCTCTTTTATTTCTTCTCTGGTTTTGTGCTGTAATATTATTCAAAAGTGTGTAATTTGTGGAATTTATATAGTTCAATGTGTGGAACATCGCTATATTCAAAATTATGGGGCTCGTATATGTTCTATGTATAATCTACGATCAATCAAACAGTGTTTTTGCTGTTATTACACTACATACACACACCGTATGTACCTATCTAGATGTTTGTGCACCATAATGACCCACAAAGATCATATGTTGAGAGTTTATGTACACAGAACAAGAATCCAAGGTCAGCCTAGCGACCAAGAGCAGAGTGTGGCAGGGGCTGCCCCAAATACATTTTTATTTAATTATTTCAGTGTGTGAATTAGTCTAGTTTTTTTATATCTAGTATCTAGTTGTTTATATCTAGTTTTTTGCTCTAATATTATTCAAAAGTGTGTAATTTATAGAATTTTATAGTTCAATGTGTGGAACATCAACTATGCTCAAAATTATGGGGCTCATATATGTTCCATGTATATTCTACGATCAATCAAACAGTGTTTTTGCTGTCATTACACTATATACATTACTCTTGGAAGGGTCGTGCCAGGGCTCGGGGGTTCTTCCGGTTGGGGTGGGCTGTTGGTGCCAGTTTCTGAGCCAGTGCTTCCTTTGGAGCCGGCATCGTCTGGTCCGTGTAATGCTCTCTGCTCGTCGGCCGGCATCTCGTAAGGGGCGTCAGCCCTGTCACGGTTGCCCCATTGATGGGGCGATGGTGTGAGGGGGGGGGGGAGGCTTACACTGTTTGCTTACACCTGGTCCCCACGATTTGTGGGCATTTTGGGTCATGTCCTCCAGCCTGTGGTGGCATTGGGCGGCGTCTCCTCCTTCAGGGGGTTCGGGTCAGGCTTCTTTCCCTGCACTCCAGCGGGTCATCTTGGAGTAGGTACGCTAGGGCATGGTTGAAAGTACCATGGCCCTCAGGGGGTTGCGTGCCTGTTTCCAGTGCTGAAACGGGACTGTGTGGATCTGAGGTTCATTCTCGTCATGTTCTGTCTAAACTCCTGGATGCCTTGCCCCTCCTTTCGGATGACCACTCTGTCCCAGGTCAGGCTTCATTTGGAGCTGGGAGCTTGGATGGTGTCTTTGGACCTCCGGAACACGAATTGGAACGTCACGGTTCATCCAGGGTTCAGGGATGGGCTAAGTTTCATTGTGGGGCGGCAGGCTTACTGCTTTCATTGTCTTCCTTTTGGCTTCAATCTGGCACCTCACGTATTCACGCGTCTTAACCAGATCATGGTGACCTGTCTGCTTCTGCTAGGGGTATGGGTTCTGGCCTACCGTGATGACTGGTTGATGTGGGCTCCCTCTGCTCGCTAGGTGTGTGGTTTATTCCCAGCTTGCCGGGATCGGGTTCCTGGTGAACTGGAGGAAGTCCCATCTGGTTCCATCCCAGGTTCGGACCTGGCTGGGTCTCGTGTGGGATTCTTGGCCCGTTTCTTGTCTCTTCCTCTGGAGGCATTGCTGAGGCTGTGGTCCCACCTTCAGCTGTATCGGGGGAAGGGGTTGTTCTGGGTCACTAGGCAGTTGCTCGAGCAGTTTGCGGGAGTCTGAACTTCGCTGTGCTGGTTTACTCGTTGGGTTGGGTCTGGCTTCGGCGTCTGTTCTTGCTCCTTCGGCCTTGCGTTGGTTGCTGCATTGCTGGCTTCCTCTTCAGGTTTCTCTGGGTTCAGTGTCTTCGCGCCTACCAGAGCCCTCGCTTAATGTGTTCACCAATGCCTCGGTTGGGCATTGGTGAACACGGTTGTGTTCACCATGTGTTCACGAATGGTCTCGGTTGGGGCTTTGTGACCAGTGTTCACTAGGCTGGCCAGGGGCAGTGGGCCCCTTCCTTCCGTCGGGCTCACAGCATGGTTTTGGAGTTTGCGGAGGTTTAGCTGCTGCTTTGGAGGGTTTGGGTCACTCGGGGATCTGTACAGCTCCAATGTCCTGGCAGACAGGTTGTCTTAGTTCATTTCCCTGTCCACAGAATGGTCGGTCAATGCCGACTCCTTCAGTTGGCTCTGCCTAACGTGCGGACTCCGGGAGGTGGATCGCTTTGTGTTGCTGTGGTCTTGACATCTCCTGATATATGTGGTGCCCTTCCCCGACTGCAGAGCCGTCACAGTTGACACATTTTAGCAGGACTGGTCAAGGTGGGGTTACCTGCACCTCCCCCCGGTCCAGCTGTTGCTTCGGCTTCTGGCTCGTTTGGAGTCTTACTGCGGGAGAGTAGTCCTTCTGGCCCCTTGGTGGCCGGCCCAGCCTTGGTTTCAGGCGCTGCTTGCTCGGTGTTTGAACCCTTTGAAGTGTTTGAGCAGATCGGACTGGTCCAGTACATGGCTGTTTCGGCTATTCCTATGGTCTTTGTGTCTGGTGTTTTTGACGCTGGCGTATCACCACTTGTATGGTGATCAGGTGGCTTCTTTGATGGTGTCGCACCTGCGAACTTTGTGTCGGCGACAGTATGAAGTGTCCTGGCATTTTTTTCGCCATTTCCTCTCTCTTCGTAGGTTGTCTTCTATTTCTTATTGGGTTGTTTTGTCCTTTCTTTCTTGGCTGTTTCTGGACCGTCATTTGATACCTAATACTGTCTCCTCTTATCACGCGGCGCTGGCGGAGCCGCTCCAGCTTGCGTTTGGGGTAGATGTGTTACTGCCTCCCCATTCTGTAAGCTTTCTCGTTCTTTGTTTCACCTCCGGCCTACTTATGCGCTGCCTGAGTCGTCTTGGTCCTTGGACTGTGTGCTCTCTTAATTTCTCTTCTCCTAAGTTTGCGGTGGCCCCTTCTGTTCAAGACTATTTTTCCAAGGCGCTGTTTCTGTTGGCATTGGCCTCTGTTAGTTTGTCGGGTTGGTGAGCTTCATGCTCTCTTCCGGCACAAGGGTTTCTGGTCATTGGGTCCTGGTGGTCGGTTTGTTCGGTTGCAGCCGTCTCCTTCTTTTCTGGCGAAGAACGAGATGGCAGCTTTCCGGAAGGGCCCTTGGGTCATTGATGCTTGGTTGGTCAGGCCGGGAGTGCATCATGTGTTGTATCCTGTTGCGGCTCTTTGCCGTTATCTGCACTCCTCAGCTTCTGTGGATAGGGTTGGCCACAGAACCCCGGAGGCTCCCTGGCACCCTCCCTCTGGTCGGCTGTTTTGTTTTGTTTTGATGCTCAGCCTCCAAACTGAAGGTGTGAGTAGCTGGTGTGTGGGATTCTGAGGCTTCCCCCTTCCTCCTTTCCCTCTCAGGGAGGGGAGAGCTGTGTAATTACCTAAGTGCAGTTACAGGATGAGAGCTACGCTCGTGGTGTCTCGTGGACAAGCAGCGTGGCAGCGGTGTATGACGTTTGCTTGTTTCTTTAGATTTGAGGGAGTTCTGACTCTGTTCGGTCTTCCGGTGCAATTTTCTTGCCATGTGGGGTCTGTTTTGTTATGCCTGCCTTTTTGTGTGCCTAACCCTGGTAAATGGCAGACATGGAATGCCCCAAATACATGGAGGTTTCCATAGGTCATTGCTTCCTTTGCCTCTCTGAGGGGGGGGGGGAGGGGTCAGGTTCTGGCTTGTGGTCCCCGGTAGGCTTAACTCCAATTCACTGATGCCCCAGACTAATATAGTATATATCAGTTTGATAACTCCAGCGAGCCTCTGGGGCTCACCCTGAAAATTGTGTTTCATTATATTCAACGCTGGTTTTTTGAGGCCGTATAAAAACTTCATTATATCTGAATAGAAATTTGGATAACTGAAGATTTTGCCGGATAATGCAGTCAGTCATTGGGTCATACCATAGCAGTGGCCCCATGCACAGGGTATGGGAGGTGTTCAGGTGGCTGGTTTCAGGGTAGGGGGGTGATGGAGTGAGTAGGAGGGACTGTCTGGGATGTGGTGGGTGTGTGTATGTGTAGGTTGGTGTGGGGTGTGTTGGGGGTTTGGGATGTGTGTGTATGGGCAAGTGTGGAATGTTTTTGTGTGAGTGGTACTCACCTAGCTGTGCTTACGATGGTTGAGCTTTGACTCTTTCATCCCTCCTCTCAACCGTCAATCAACTGGTGTGTGGGGTGTGTAGGGAGGTGTAGGGTGTGTAAGGGGGGTGTGGGATGCATGTGTCGGTGAGTGTGGGGTGTATGTATGGGGGTTTGGGATGTGTGTGGGATGAGTGTGGGTATGTGGTGGGTATGTTTAACTGGGTAATTACCTAAGTGTAGTTACAGGATGAGAGCTACGCTCATGGTGTCCCGTCTTCGCAGCACTTTTTGTCATATAACGCTTTGAAATTACTGACGGTTTTGGCCTCCACCACCTTCTCACTTAACTTGTTCCAACCGGCTACCACTATTTACAAAAGAGAATTGTCTTGTATTTCTCCGGCAGCTTTGTTAGTTTAAATCTATGACCTCTTGTTCTTGAAGTTCTGGGTCTCAAGAATTCTTTCCTATCAATTTTATCAATTCCTGTTACTATTTTGCATGTAGTGATCATTTCGCCTCATTTTCTTCTATCTTCTAGTTTTTGCATACTTAATGCCTCTAACCTCTCCTTATAGCTCATGTCCTTCAGTTCTGGGAGCCACTTAGTGGCATGTCTTTACACCTTTTCCAGTTTGTTTATGTGCTTCTTAAGATATGGGCACCATATAACTGCTGCATATTCCAGCTTTGGTCTAACAAAAGTCATGAACAATTTTTTTAGTATGTTGCCATCCATGTATTTAAGAGTAATTCTAAAGTTAGAAAGTGTAGCATATGCTCCTCGCACAATGTTCTTAATGTTGTTCTCTGGTGACAATTTTCTATCTAGAACCACCCCTAGATCCCTTTCTTTGTCAAAATTCTTTAAAGATTTCTCACATAATTGATAGGTTGTGTGGGGTCTATTTTCTCCAATTCCATAACATGGCATTTATTCACATTAAATTGCATTTGCCAAGTGGTGCTCTATATACTTATTTTGTTTAGGTCTTCATGAAGGGCATGACAATCTTCTAGATTTCTAATCTTCCCTATTATCTTAGCATCATCAGCAAACATGTTCATATAATTCTGTATTTCATCTGGTAAATCGTTTATGTGGACAATGAACATTACTGGTGCAAGAACTGAACCCTGTGGTACTCCACTTGTGACATTTCTCCAATCCGATACATTACCTCTGATTACGGTCCTCATTTTTCTATCAGTTTAGTTCATTTATTATGCACCCCATACCCATCTTGTGGGCAGTAGTGGAAAGGGTTACAGAGGCACATAATGGGCTCAGGGACTGAACCCCACAATTCATTTAGGTAAGCAAGTTACAATCTTGATGAGCTAGTTACAAAATTCAATATAAGTCGTCACATCAACAATGGGTTTGAGATTGACCACAAATACAGTTTCTAAATTAAGCAACTGACATATGTAAAGAGCTAGTGTCATAATTTATATGTTTGTCCTGCACACCGCCCCCCCCCCCCCCCCATCCAGTGGGCAGCGGTGGATAGGTTACAATCACTTAATTACTACCTGCAGTTTGCAAACTGGGGATAATTGGCTAAAATTTCTGGTAGCAGATAATTTTTAATGAAATATTTACACGTCGCTGGAACATTGGTTATAGAATTGTCTCTAAATTCACGTATCTTTTCGCACTCCATCACATATTGACGGAGGGTGTGCGAATAATTTTGTCGACACAGTTTACATTTGGTCAGGTCTACATCGGCAGATAATGAGAATTCCCAGAGATACTTGTAACAGAGTCTAAGCCGAGCAGTAGTAACATCTAGAAGTCTGCTGATTTTATTAGATGATCCATAGATGTGTGGCTCCTCTTGCATGATAGTATGATGATAGATGGAATTACTGGTGTCAATTTCACTTTGCCTGATCAGTTAGGAAATTTTTCATCCATGTTAGAAGCTTACCTGTCACCCCTCCAATATGTTTCAGTTTCCAGAACAACCTCTTATGTGGAACTCTGTCAAAAGTCTTTTTTAGGTCCAGATAGATGCAGTCAACCCAACCATCTCTTTCCTGTAAAATCACTGTGGCTTGATCATAGGAACTGAGTAAATTCGTTACACAGGATCTTCCAGATCGAAAACCATACTGTCTGTATGATATTATATAATTTTTTTCCAGGTGTTCTACCCATTTAGTTTTAATTATTTTTTCCAATATTTTGACTATTACACTTGGCAATGATACAGGTCTATAATTGTATATGTTTTGATACAGGGTATGATACAGGGTGTATATGTTTTGAGGTTTGGGATGTGTGTGTGAGGGTGAGTGGTATGTGGTTAGTGTGTGGGTGTGGGTGGATATGGGGTGCAACTCTCACTAAACATAGAAAATAGTTATTACATTTTTTGGTAGTAAATCATGAAATCAATTCAACTTCAGATAGACATTAATATTATCAATAAAAATGAGGGAAAGTTCCTTGGCCTATACATAAACAAAGAGACTGAACTTCAACACCCACATACAACACATAGCCAAAAAAGTCTCAAAAATGTTCAGTATACTTTCTAAAATTAGATATTGTTACCCACCCTGCTTTCTCATTATACTACAAGAGATTAGATACTAGAGGTCTAATCTATCCCTATCTTTCTTACAGTATCTGTGCATGGGGTTCAACCACTACAAATTACCTCAAGGCTAGGCTTATTATCACTTAACAAAAATCTGCTCTCAGAACTATTACAAATTCTGTCTTCAGACAACACACAGCCCCTCTGTTTAAGTTCCTTAACACTTTCGTTTAGGAGGGATGTATATAACGTCCGTAATTAACTCTGCAGATGTTCGGGAGAGACGTCTACAACCTCTGTATTTTAATATATTTGTTAAAATTATATTTTTTATCTGATCATTTTGGGACGTGTTTTAAAGTTTGCGCCAATGTCTTCCCATATTCTGTTAGGGGTCATGTGGCATCATGGTTCGCCAAAAATACTGGGCTGTAAAACTAACCCCAACAAAAATACAGGCTATAGTAGGCAATTTTTCTGATTTTGAAGATCAGCAAAAATTGCCATTCTGAAAGGGCTGAAGTGTCATGTTTGCTTCAGAAATGGTAAACGGAATGACAACAAATATAAGTGCAAGTCGTGTGATGTGGCACTGTGTGCTGCACTATGCTCCAGCTTGTACCATTGCAAGAGAAATACTGGGTGGATAAACAGTAATGCTTACCCACCATCCACTCCACCAATAAATCATTGGTTGAGCAACTTCAGGAAACAGTTTCCTGGAGCAGGTGGAGTGGATCAGCCTAAAGGTCTACATTGTAGACTCATGGTCTACAAACATCATTGGTGGTAAGTACAGCCTTTTTTCCCCTGTAGAGCATTCTATTGTGAACAAATTGATACCAAAATGAACGGTCTAACAAGAAAATTGACGTTATCATACTAAAAGGATTATACACATTTGTGTGCAGGTGTACCAATGTGTGCTAGCTCATGGCTAACACTTGGCTGACTTTCCCCTGTGCTGCGGGGGGAGGGGTGGGGTGCATTTGGATTTTGGACTTTATAAACATATACCCCTGTAGGGAATTCTATTGTGAACAAATTGATACCATATTAAATAACATAGGATGAGAATTGAGGTTGAGTATCCCACAAAGAGTACACACATTTTGGTGGTGTTGCGTGCTCACGGATAACCCTCGGACGATTTGCGGGTTTGGTGCGGGTGGCATGCTGGGCTTTTGGACTTCATGTGCATATATCCCTGTAGGGAATTCTATTGTGAACAAAGCGATACCAAAATTAACACTGTAAGACAAAAATTGAGGTGAGAAAACTTAAAAAGAGTACTGTATACATATTTGAGGCTGGCTGCACGCTGTCAGCCAACGCTTGGCTCACTTTTAGGTAGTCTAGGGAGCGCACTGTGGGAACGGGAAAGTGTTAACACGCTTATCATATACTCCCTCCACACATTCTCATGTGCTATTTACATGTACAATCCTTTGTACCTAAATGCTAATATTGATCTGAAACTTTTCCTTGATAGGTGAAATAGAATCTATGAGCATCACACCAGAAATAAATATCACTTTAATAGCCCATCAAAACACCCATTTCACTTATGGTAAAAGGAGAAATGCTTGGAGTGACTCTGTGTACATGCGGCGTAGGCTTGGGTACAAATATTACTGGGAATATGGGATAGGTGTTCATGATAATGACACGAAATGTAAACTATGTGGTATGTTAAGGTCTCGCACCCTTGCCCATTATGTTCTTGATTGTCCATTGATTAATGTTTATAGAAACACTGAGATAAGGACTGTTCCTGAACAAATAGCCTGGATGTGTCACAACGGAAAGGTTGATGATATTCTTGAGAGATACAAGAATTTTGCACAAGACTGTAATCTTTTGTTGAATTATCTGCATGTCTCTTGCAAATTGTCTATACAATATACCTAGGTCATAAAAGTATTTGTGTGTACGTCTGATACCATATTACTTGTGTAAAGGAGGAAATGTATATGTTTATCTCTCAGAATGTTCGGTAATACGTTTATTGCTTGTGATGTGTATCTATGTATGTATTAACACGATGTACTGAACGGGGTGAGAATAGCTTGAGCTACCTCATCCCTTTGTGTGTATTTTACCTCAATAAACTTATTTCAATTTCAATTTCAATTTAATAGCCCTAGAGCCAAACTAAATTTGAACAAACATTCCATTCAAGTAAAAGGACCCACTTTTTGGAACTCACACCCTGATGAATTAAAAAAATTGTCCTATGCCCTATTCAAAAGTAAAACCAAAGAGTACTTAATTTCATCCTTATAGTTTCCTACCTTGTGCTTCAAACTCACACTGTAACATGTACTACCCACTTTCCAGTATACAGTATACCTATCAGTGTAATCACCTGTCAATTTATGTTGTGGTTATTTGTTGATATAAAACCTTTCTACAATGTAACTTTTCATCTTGCCTGATATGTTCAATTAACCACTGTGATGCACTGAGTTTATTGTGACATTCCCCCTGTGTGCATAAAATCAAGTGTTTGCAAATTTTTTTTTATCTTTGTAAAATGATAAATTCCCTTCCCTGAACACATACAGTGGTACCCTGGAATACGAGCGCCTCCGTTTACCAGTTTTTCGGGGTACCCACTCGAGTATCCACTCAATTTAACGGCCTATATGAGGCTGTACCCTGGCCGTTATTTCCGGAGCTCCGGGATTTCCGAAGTTAAGTGTCGGTAATTTTTCAAGTATCATTCAGGTAAGATATATTTTGTACAGACAGCCACTGGGTCCACCACTCTAATGCCTAATACCCTGTGACGTCTTTTTTTTATAGCCTTTTATTCACTATATACAGATGTTATATATAAGTATCTACATTCATGTTCACCATAACGAACCACTAAGTTGGTATGCTGAGTGGCAGTGGCAGCCAGTGGCAGCCCGCCACTGGCTGCCACTCCCTCCCTCCCTCACCTCACCTGACTCGCCACCATTCTCCTCCCACCATACTGTTTTTGCTTTTATATACAGACGTTATATATAAGTATTTACATGTTTTGTTCACCATAACTGTACATCTAAGCTTGTATGGTGAGTAAAGGCACAAAGACATCACACGCCACCTTACAGACCCCATAGCAGCCAAAGTAAGTACAATTTCGAAATTCTGTTGCTATACCTATATACAGGGAGAGGTTTTTGACACTTTCAAAACTAAAAAGAATTTTTTCTCGAATTTATTTCTTGCGCACTGGGGGGGGGTGTCATATTTATAGGCCGTGCAGTTAAAAGGTTAAGATGAGCATCTTATTGCTTCTTAATTACAATTAGTACTTAACCTATACCTATATTGATATTACAGTTTTATAAAAATAATAAAACAAAGCTAAAATATTTAAATAAATTGTAAAATAACTCCGGATATTGTCAAATTTTGTATAAAATCTCTATTGTTTAATAAAACTGAAAAAAGAAATTAATATAAAAACTGATGTATTACAGCTTTATAGAAAGAATTTATACATTGAAAACAAAATGTAACTTGGAATATACCACATATGTACTTATACAGTATACACATTTTTGTTTTTACGCTTAAGCGACGAAAACGCCGCTCGCATATACCGCTTTTTTTTTTTTACCTTCGCTGGGCGCGCGAAAGTGTTCATAAGCCAAATATTGACTATAAGCAATAAGTCATATATGTACTGTCTTGTGTGAGAGCGGGTTGCAGAGTAAGATGTTGGAGTGAGGGAGGGCCTGTCTGGGTGTGGCTGCTCCACACCCAGACAGGCCCTCCCTCCACTCCACTGCTTTAATTAATTTATCACAAAGTGATAAATTAATTAAACATGTTCACACATCGGGTTGTCACTGCTTTATCAGGGCAGCTTTTCCAAGAATGCGTTCACCTTTTCAAACATTCCCAACACTTCCCTGATCTCGGTGGAAGAGGCAACATCCTCCCTTACCTCCTCATTCCCTTACTAATGGGTTAAATTGTTGTTGAGGACCTACCATACTCCCTTGTGATATCAGTCACACAGACACCACACTCATGCTTTGCTATAATTTCCTTCTTCAAATTCACAGTAATTGTGTCTTTCTTCCTCTTGACAACACTATCTTTAGCAAGCAGCTTCTTTGGCGACATCGTGCATTACAAATTGTAGTCACAAAACCACTAAAAACCCAAAGAAAAGCGCAAATAAATCCAGACGGATGCTTGTTGTGTGCGATACAACAACATCACTGGCATCGGAGGCATTCAAGAATTTGCGAGAACCCGCGAGACGCTAGGAAGCACCACATGGTTTTGCTCGTTAATAGAGGTGAAGCTCGTCAATAGAGACAAATTTGCTGCGAGTGGCTCGCTCGTTACTGGAAATGATCGTAAATAGAGCCGCTCGTTAATTGAGGTTCCACTGTATTTAAAAGCAATTCTGAAGCTAGAAAGTGTAGCATAGGCTCCTCGCACAATGTTCTTAATTTAATTAAATTAATGTGGTTCTCAGGTGACAGTTTTCTATCTAGAACCACCCCTGGATCCCTTTCTTTGTCAGAATTCATTAAAGATTTCTCACATAATTTAAAGGTTGTGTAGGGTCTATGTTCTCCAATTCCACATTCCATAACATGGCATTTATTCACATTAAATTCCATTTGCCAAGTGGTGCTCCATATACTTATTTTGTCCAGGTCTTCTTGAAGAGCATGACAATCATCTAGGTTTCTTATCTTCCCTATTATCTTAGCATCATCAGCAATCATGTTCATTCTGTATTCCATCTGGTAATTCTGTATTCCATCTGGTAAGTCGTTTATGTGGACAATGAACATACCGGTGCAAGAACTGAACCCGGCGGTACTCCACTTGTGACATTCCTCCAATGCGATACATTGCCTCTGATTACGGCCCTCATTTTTCTATCAGTTAGGAAATTTTTCATCCATGTTAGCTTACCTGTCACTCCTCCAATATTTTCCAGTTTCCAGAACAACCCAGAACAACATGTGGAACTCTGTCAAAAGCCTTTTCCTGTGGGGCTCCCTGGAGCTTATCGGGCTAATGTATGTTATATTAGACCGGGACGTCAGACCTACCAGTGCCAGAACCTGGCCCCTTTAGAGAGGTTTCAGGGAGCAATGGCCCTGGAAAACCCCCTTGTGGCTGGGGTTTTCCTTATCTGACATCGACTGGGGTTAGGCACTCAGAAAGGTAGGCATAACAAAACAAACCCCACATGGTAAAAAACCAAAACAGAAAACCGAACAGAGAGGTAGAAACTCCCTACAATCCCAAGGAAACGAGCAAACATCACACTTTATTGCCGCGCCGATCGTCCGCACAGCCCTCCCTGCCCCGAGAGAGGGAGGGGGGAGCCCCGGATCTCACAGCGCCGGCTGCCTAGCATTTTTTTTTTCTTTTTATAGATATATACAAGAGTTGTTACATTCTTGTACAGCCACTAGTACGCGTAGCGTTTCGGGCAGGTCCCTGGAATACGATCCCCACCGCGAAGAATCGTTGTTACAACCAAGTACACATTTTACTGTTGCTTTAAACAGAGGCTATAGTTAAGGATTTGCGCCCAGTATATCCTCCCCGGCCAGGATACGAACCCATGACAAAGCGCTCGCGGAACGCCAGGCGAGTGTCTTACCACTACACCACGGAGACTGCATCACCACGCATTAGTTCGTAAGATAATGTCAACCGGGACAGACGCTTCTCTGGCCTTAGTTTCCTAGGCGGTGTTTGCCTTTCGTGGCTTTCACTGCCGTGTGTTGTGTTGTGCGGTGGTCAGGTGTTCCTCATCAGTACCGGGGCTGCATGCACTTAGGGGCTTCTTTCCCTAAGTGCCCAGTGAGTACTGCCCCTGCGTGACAGGGTTATCTTCCCTATGGCGTTCAGGAGCCATTCCCGTAGAGGTTCTTGCTGCTCGGCATTTGCCTCGCCCTTGGGGTCAGCTGGAGCTTGGGGCCCTTGTTTGGCCTTGGGTAGGGACTGGTATTGTGCTGGTTAGGGAGTCAAGGTGTTGTGCGACCTGCCACCTAAGCGGCGGCCGGTTCCTGTTGCCTCTGGAGACGGTGTACTTCTGCAGTGTTTTTCTTTTTTTATTTTAATTTGCCTGGTGGGGGTCTGCCTAGTGTGGCTATAGTTCCACTGGTAGTGTTTGGTGGCCCTCTGCTAGGCCTCCGTGACTGTACACGTCGCAGGGGTTTTCAGTGTTGTCCTCTACCCCCTTATTAGTTTTGGGTTTTAACCGGTTAGTAACACCTTGCCTGGGCTTCCCATAGTTGTTATCCTACGAGCCCTGGAAAACCCATTCGGGGCTCGGTGGACCATTGAATGTCTCCCTGGTTCCAACTCGTCTTGTGCGGGTTCGTTGGTTGTTGTACCCTGGTACCAAAGGATACCACCTGATCAACCAGGCTGTGACTCATACGTCAGGCTGCGAGCAGCCGCGTCCAACAGCCTGGTTGATCAGGCCAGCAACCAAGAGGCCTGGTCGACGACCGGGCCGTGGGGACGCTAAGCCCCGGAAGCACCTCAAGGTAACCTCAAGGTAAGGTACCCTTGTCTCCGGGTGACAGTTGCCACTTTTACCTCCGTCATGTTGCCTGTTGGGTCACTGACACCTTGACCCGGAGTCTTGCGAGAGGTATTCTCTGCTTTTTCTCCAGTACTCTCCTGATGTTATTACTGTTCAGAGTACAGGCGTCATCCATGTTGCAAGCTAGGTTAGATTGCTGCAACGCGCTAGGTTGGTTTCCCACTCGGATGCCCCGAGGCCGCCCTGTTTTGGTTAGGTGCTGTTCACCCCTCTCCCTCCTTGTTCCCAGCTCCAGACTGTCTGCGTGTTTCGGGGTCGGGGTGGGGTTTAGTTGGGGTCGAGACTCGGGCAGTTTTGGGGCTGCCCCATTCGGGTTGGGGACGGAGGTTTTCGAGTCTGTTCCTCCTGAAGGCTTCTGGGTCTTACCAGCGGCCCTTTCTTGCTGCCTTTCCCATGGACTCTTCCTTTTCTTTAAGGGCGGAGGGCGTGGAGGTCGGCTCTGCCCCGGGGCCTCTGTTGCTGGTTCCCGGGGCTGTGGGGGATGCCTGCTAGCAGTTCTGGAGCTGTTTGCCCCTGCCTGGGTTTTCTGCTTCTGGGTGGAGTTTTTCGTCCATCTAGTCTGCTTGCTTCCCACTTTTGCCGACGTGTTTTCATATCTTTTGTGTCGGTCACAGCCCCCTCCTGTTCTAGTGGGCCATTTTCTTTCTGCCAGTTTCCCAGCGTGGCCACCAGGACGGCGTGGCAGTTTGTTTACATGCACCTCGGTGTGCGAGCGAGCATCTTGGGTGAGTTTTTTCACCTCTTTCAGGGGTTTTATTATCCTGTTGTCATTTCTTTGTTTTTCTGGTGTTTTCTACCCGTCATCTGTTCCTCTGGGAACGTTTGGATGTTGGTTTTTACACCAGGTTTTCCATTTTATGTCTGTTTTGGGTCTGGGCTTCAGAGTTTGGGCTCACTGTCCCTGTCTGTTTATGCTTGCTCCCACACCTCATCCCATGGTTTTCGGTCTGTTTTGGCCGTTTTCGTGGGGGTTCTGTCTGGGGGCTGTGCTTTGCCTTTCTATGGTGTAGTTCCGCCGGCAAATGTTATGGTTTGGGCTCCCCGGGTTTGATTCTGGGTTCCTTTCGGTTCTTTGGTTTCGTTCCGGAGGTTTCTTCCTCTAAGGCCCCTTTGTGAGTTCAGGGGGCTTTGTTTCCTCGTGTGTGAACCAGTTCTGCCTTCTGGGGCTCCAGGGTCTTCCTGGCTTGCAGGCTGATCTTTTTGGGTCTTGGCACGTGTTGTGGTTGTGCCGGGGCTCTGGGTTTTGTTGTCAAGGTGGGCCTTTTGATGCAGTTTTGTGCATTCTTCGCCTGGCTGGCGTAGTGCTCTCTGCCCACTAATCAGCGGCTTGTATTTTTCTTTTCACGTGTATGTGTGTGTACACATGTGTACATGTACATGTGTACACTTGTGTGTAATTACCCAAGTGTAATTACAAGATGAGAGCTATGCTCATGGTGTCCCGTCTACCCAGCACTCTTTGTCATATAACGCTTTGAAGCTACTGATGGTTTTGGCCTCCACCACCACCACCACCTAACTTGTCCCAACTGTCTACCACTCTGTTTACAAAAGAGAATTTTCCTATATTTTTCCGGCAGCTTTGTTTTGTTAATTTAAATCTATGACCTCTTGTTCTTGAAGTCCCAGACCTCAGGAATTCTTCCCTATCAATTTTATCGATTCCTGTTACTATTTTGTACGTAATTACCTAAGTGTAGTTACAGGATGAGAGCTACGCTCGTGGTGTCCCGTCTTCCCAACGCTCTGTCATAT
>NW_025567614.1:0-13254 GCF_020424385.1 Procambarus clarkii | reverse complement strand
TGCTCTCTCTATTACATAATTACATAATTGGTTGCCATGTTGTTGCCATGTCATATCAAGCTCCTGTCTAGGTCTTCTGTCATTTAGTGGAAGGTTGTAAATGACTGCCACTGTTATCTTGGGTCCACCCATTGTTATAGTTCCTGTTATGTAATCTCCGAATCCGTCAAAGCCCGGAATTTCCATCTCATCAAAGTTCCAGTCCTTCCTTATCAACAGGGCCACTCCTCCACCTCCTCTCCCTTCCCTTACTATATAGTAGCCCTTTGGAAACACAGCGTCTGTTATGACTCCTGACAATTTTGTTTCCATGAGTCCTACTACATCTGGGTTTTCTTCCTGCATCCTTTCCGCCAGTTTACTTGTTTTATTGGTAATCCCATCGATGATGAGTACATTACCTTGACGCTCATTTTCCTATATCCATTTTCAACCTCCCTCCCTACATGTGTTGGAAGTTGTTTCATGGGCATTTCTACTTGAGTAGGCTTCTCGTCCTGTAGGGAAGTTGCCAGGGGTTCAGTGGAAGGTAGAGTGGGAATAAAAAGCTTAAGTCTTGCCCAGGCCTGCCTGGGACAGGAAGAAGTCCTGAGTGTGGGGGGGCAAGGAGTGCTTGGGGGTTTGGGGGCAGGGATTGCTTGGGGTGAGGGCATTCCCTCCTGTGGTGTAGTTAACAGGGGTTTGGGGGAAGGCGGGGTGGGGAATAGAGGGCCTATGTCTTGCCTGGGCCTGCTTGTGGCAGGAAGAACACCAGGGAAAGACCACACACACACACACAGTGTGTGAGCGTGTGTGTGTGTGTGTGTGTGTGTGTGTGTGTGTGTGTGTGTGTGTGTGTGTGTGTGTGTGTGTGTGTGTGTGTGTGTGTGTGTGTGTGTGTGTGTATTCCCCTATTTGTGCTTGCGGGAGTTGAGCTTTGGCTCTTTGGTCCCGCCTCTCAACTGTCAATCAACTGGTGTACAGATTCCTGAGCCTACTGGGCTCTGTCATATCTACATGTGAAACTGTGTATGGAGTCAGCCTCCACAACATCACTGCCTAATGCATTCCATCTGTTAACTACTCTGACACTGAAAAAGTTCCTTTTAACGTTCCTGTGGCTCATGTGGGTACTCAGTTTCCACCTGTATCCCCTTGTTCGCGTACCACCAGTGTTGAATAGTTTATCCTTGTCTAACTGGTCGATTCCCCTGAGGATTTTGTAGGTAGTGATCATGTCTCCCCTTACTCTTCTGTCTTCCAGTGCCGTAAGGTGCATTTCCCGCAGCATTTTCTCGTAACTCATGCCTCTTAGTTCTGGGACTAGTCTAGTGGCATATCCTTGAACTTTTTCCAGCTTATGAACAAATCCACAAGGGCCGTGACGAGGATTCGAACCTGCGTCAGGGTGCATCCCAGACGCTGCCTTAATCGACTGAGCTACGACATGGTTAAAAGAGTTGAACCCGAAGTTCTACTGTACTTACTGGATCCCACAGCCTCTCCGAGACAAAAACCAGGGTTTTACACAACTCCCCCATGCACTCGAGCGATATCAATAGGCCGTTCTCCTTCTTCGCCCTTACATCATTACAAACAGAAATCACAATAACGTGATGCATCAAATAAACAAATCCACAAGGGCCGTGACGAGGATTCGAAACTGCGTCAGGGAGCATCCCAGACACTGCCGTAATCGACTGAGCTATGACATGGTTAAAAGAGTTGAAACCAAAGTTCTGGCAGTTACCCTGTTGCCAGTGATTTGTTATACACTATGGAGAGTGGCAAGCACAGTTCTTCTGCCCCTTCCTTTAGTATCCATGGGGAGATTCCATCTGGGCTTACAGCCTTTGTCACATCCTACTCTAGTAAACTCTTCCTTACTTCCCCGCTGGTAATCTCAAACTCTTCCAGTGGTTCCTGGTTAATTAACTGTGTGTGTGTGTGTGTGTGTGTGTGTGTGTGTGTGTGTGTGTGTGTGTGTGTACTCACTTATTTGTGCTTGCAGGATCGAGCATTGACTCTTGGATCCCGCCTGTGTGTGTGTGTGTGTGTGTGTGTGTGTGTGTGTGTGTGTGTGTGTGTGTGTGTGTGTGTGTGTGTGTGTGTGTGTGTGTGTGTGTGTGTGTGTGTGTGTGTGTGTGTGTGTGTGTGTGTGCGCGCGCTCGCACGGCCTAGCACAATGTTATGAATCACGTGTGCAAGGGTTGGGACTATAGTTTGCGTTGTTGTGCGGAACTCACTGGGTTCAGCGTAGATCAATTATCACATAAATATCTTACGTGAGGGTTTTACGTGCTTCATATTTTGTGACTGTGTATTGTTAGTATTCCTCGTGCCGTACAACATGAAGAATCGGTTACATATGATGATGAGGATGATTGGCCCCTGTAATATTATATGCTAATATACATAGTGAGTAAAATACCTAAAAATAGGAAGAAAGAGCTGTACGAATGTTTAGCGAAGCATAAACTAACCCAACCTAACTGAACTCATAACCCATCTTAACCACAAACTAACCCAACTTATCTAATTATTCCAACAACATGAGGTATTTAATTACGAAAATTATCCCGTCGTCTTTTAGCTCTCAAATTCCAAGACGGTTGGAGTATAGCAAATCCTGGACCAGTAGTCCCATGACGTCTCACGCCATAGAGCGGCAGTGCCCGTTCTCAAGTGGAGGCCGGCAGTAATCTCACTAACTTAGACAAGGGTAGGGCCTCGGGACCTCGGTGCATCACATCTATCTTAGTTATCTTATTAAATAAAGTCTTGAAGCGAACTACAGTGTGTATCTCTTCACAACCAAGCAAGCAACGAACGAACATCAAGGTAACGAATACTTCTCCAACTCCATTTTACTAAAACCTGAAATTTTCCAATTTTTTTTATGGCTTACAACCGTAAAATCCAGGGTTCGATTCCTGTACTTAACTATTTTTTCCTGACATTTGATGCTACTTATCATCTAGAAGTAAATAGGCCAGTACATCCTCCTAAAATAAAAGTACTTCTAGTAACTTAAGGTTTCGGTAATACTTAAGGTTCCGGTAGTACCTAGGGTCCCAGTAGTACTTAGGGTCCCAGTAGTACTTAGGGTCCCAGAAGTACTTCGGTATTACAGAAGCGTCCAGATAGTACTTAGGGTTCCGGCAATACTAGGTAGTACTTAGGGATCCAGTAGTACTTAGGGGCCCGTTATTCCTTAGGGTTCCGGTACGGGTACCGCTTCCGGTAACACCTGCTGTTACCCCCCAATCTGATCCAGTAGAGGAAGACAACCCTCCAGCTGTTCCTGCCACTTCCACGCAGATTACTACCAACGTTCAACGAACCACGGATACGCCAACCGAACCTTCTACTCCAGCTGTGGTTACAGCAACCCTCTCCACGACATGCTACTACTCAAACTTCAAGGAGCACCGCCTCAGCTTAGTCTTCAACTGATTCATCAGAAGATGATGTCTCATTGGCTACACTATCTCCTCCTCGGCGAAAGGCGCACTGCGCACCTGATGATTTCCTACTGAACACCGCACCTATAACCTCGAACGACAGCACAACAAAGTCAACGAGGAGTAAGACAGCCACGATTTCCGCGAAATCCAAGAAGAACAACGATCCAGGTTCACAGAAAACTACAAGGATAAAGAAGAAATAAAAAGAGCACTGAAGTCTGATGATCACTTGAAGAATAAGGACCCCAAGAAGAATGAAGACCCAAGAATAAAGAAACACTTCTAACACCTACCATCAACTGCCAGCTGCTTGCGTGCCCAGCCCGCGTGTGTACTACAAATTACTACAGTTCTCTGCGGGCTCACCATAGCCCGTGCTACTTGGAACTTTGTTCCAGGTAGCGAATCTTTAACAACAACAACAACATACTACAGTTCAAGTCGACATCGCATACAGTACCACTGCAAGTCATAACCCGCAGTGGTTGCGCCAACGATCTTTTTCTATCCTCTTCGACTCGTCTCCAGTTTCTCGCTCAAGATTTCTGCATCCTCGCCCCTGCCTTCCATTCCCAGCTTAGCAGCTCTATCATCCTTGGAACATGGAAATTGCCCGAAACGCTTTGTGTATTATTGGTTTTAGGCATAGTATGCACTAATTATCTAGAAATCCAACATTCTATTTGTAACTCATCTTGTGTGTATGTACTTTTACGTGGATAAACATTAATTATTATTTAATATATTAACGGGTCGTAAAACAAAATCTGAGAAACACTTTAGTCTGCCCAAATAAAGTGAGTGTTCCTCTGTTTATAGAAAACTAACTTGTTTTAGTGCTAACTAAGCTGTTTTAAATTTCGTGTTTGTTATAATCTAAATTGTATATACAATAATAATAATAATAATAATAATAATAATAATAATAATAATAATTCATTTATTTATTTATTTATTTATTTATTCAAGAAGGTAGACTGAGGGTTAACAGAGAACATAGAAATTAAGTTGAATTTACATTTTTGTAAAGCCACTAGCACGCATAGCGTTAATACTAATAATGAAGGCGAAGAAAAAAAACATACTTGTGTAAGCGCATTATTAAACCGAATTTTCGGAAGAGCCACATTGTTTATAAAGGTGGAGTGAGCGCCACGGTGTTAATTCATTGTGTCAATGGGCAGGAAGTCAGCTTGTATTCATACCCATTAGGCTATATATCGATTTCCCCCCCCCCTCTTCTCAATTATTGTCCCCCTTGCTCCCCTTGCCACTTCGGGGGGGGGGGGGGGGAGGGGTGTTGATCTAGCTATGGAGTAAGGTAGAATTACTGGCCCCGCCCAGGATGCAACTCCACAACAAGCTGACCAACTCCTGAGTACCAACATACTTCTAGGTGAACAGATGCATTAGGTGATGGTAAATGTGCCCAACCATTTCTGTTACACCCGGAATTCTCGATTGTGTGTCGAGAACGAACCCGACTACTACCGGAACCCTTAAAATATTGTAGTAACCTTCTCAATAATCATAATTTCTAAAGAAATATTACAGAAGGTCAGATTAAAAAAGATTCATAGTCGGTTTTTACATAGTTTAGTTTACCTTAGGGTCACTGTCTCCTCAGTGGCCCTGATAGGGACAGGAAGTCAACGGCTTGTCAAAGGTGCACCAAAGTTTCCAGAGGATTCTTCTCTTCTCGATTTTGAACTTCAGTAATGTCCTGACATTCATGGCTTAGCCGGGTTGGAGATTATTTATAACCTAATGGGTAGTAAGATATCTCGTTTTGTCCTACTTTGCGGCTTGTTGAGCTTGAAGCTATTGCCCTCTGCATGGGTTACATTTGTTACGGTGCCCTCTCCCATCTCTTCCTTTATCCAGCGAGAAGAGTCATATCTCTAGGTCCTGCATATTCCCTGAGATGCAGAGTTTCTTTTGGTATGGGTGACGACTAGCAAGATTATTTATTTGGGGAGTAAAGGCCAAAAATAAAATATCTTTGCAAGTGGGGGGGGGTGGCCTATGCCATTAGTGTATACAAGATGGTGACGGGCAGCCCAAGTTTGCGCCAAAACTGTGAGGGCACCAGCTGTTTGGTGGTTGGCTGACCATGGTCACGTGCCGAAGCTGACCAATAGGAAGCCACCCCCAGGGCTGTGACGTCACCTGGCCGTCAGGTTGAGGGCATGCAGAGCGCCAGGCGCTCAGTCACACGGCCCTTAGCAGAGAATGAACGTATGCCGCAGGTGCTCTCAAGTTTGGAGGTTCAAGAGCCTTGACCTGTGGATGCATACAGCCTGACGTGTGTCATAGTACTACAGAAGACTAGTGTACTTCAGGGAAGTACGAAGAAGCCGAGTTCCAGAGGTGTAAGGGCGTCGAGGACTGTGAGCTGTTAGTCTTGGAGGATTTGGGGACTGAGACGCAACCGGAGCTGTGAGTGGTACCCCGCCAACGGGCCCCCAAGGACAACGCAGTGTTGCTGGTGACTGGGTCACATCCTCTGGGGACAAGAAGGGAAGCATCGAGTCCGGATCTAGGAGAATTAGTCTCACTGAAGGAACGAGTGAGGGAGGCGACTTGTGCAGAAACTATTGGTAGACCCAGTTTGGAGGAACTGCAATTTGGGAGTGAGGATGGCGATGACACGTTGCTTCGCGACGCCTGTGGACCTGCGACTCTCAACCGGAACGCCGAAGAACGTCCCAGGAACCGAGGATCACTACGAGCACCGGAGTCCAGGCATTTTGTTGCAGGACGAGATAAGGTAGATCATTATTTCCCTCCCATTGTCCCTTGAGAAACTAGGCGAGTTCGGCCATCATTATTATCGTCATATAGTAGTGTATTTATTGGTGACTTAGGAGTAGGTTAGGCCGTAGGTCTACGCACATATATCTATTGCTGACCAGACCACACACTAGAAGGTGAAGGGACGACGACGTTTCGGTCCGTCCTGGACCATTCTCAAGTCAATGGTGAGAATGAAAATCGACTTGAGAATGATCCAGGACGGACCGAAACGTCGTCGTCCCTTCACCTTCTAGTGTGTGGTCTGGTCAACATACTTTAGCCACGTTATTGTGGCTCATCGCCTGCATATATCTATTATCAGGGTGGCGGCAGCAGCTGGCGAGTGTGGCGGACCATGACGGCGGAGAGTGTCGACGAGGAGTGAAGCTGCACCAGTGGAGGGATGATTGATTGATGAAGATTAAGCCACCCAAAAGGTGGCACGGGCATGAATAGCCCGTAAGTGGTGGCCCTTTTGAGCCATTACCAGTATCAAGAGCTGATACTCGAGATCTGTGGAGGTCTCGCAGATGTCAAGCCCACAACCAGACCATCACCAGAGAAGTCTTAACAAACAACACAGAAATCATCGATAGATACAGCAATAGCAGGCGACTTGACATCTGCGAGGCACTACATATAAAAAAAGTCATCACCAGCAATCAACAGCCAATTAATGCACAACTATATTCTACACACTTCAAGACTCCGTACCAATATAGAAGCATCAAGAGGAAGTATGGGCCAATAGGCCCTTTGCTGTTACTTCCATTCTTCCCTCTCATTTATCCGATTTATACCCATTGCACCGTGTTCTGTCTTGTGTTGGTCAAAATTTTGTTCACCTTATCCAAAACTGTTGCAACATATCACTTCACCCAAATGCGAGTATATAAGACAAGCTGTTCAATGTTAGCATTAAGTAAAACTCTGTTTTCAGGTTACAGTTGTGTGTGTGTGTAAACTAAAGTCTTTGAAAATGTAATAAGTTATTACGAAATGCGTTCAAGCGTCGCGTCAGACTAGAATTAAAAATGAATTTTGGAGAATTGATTTTTCAATTTCCATCGACAGTAAAAAGAAACATAAGATAAATTGAGAAAATTCGTGTTAGAATTATTAATCTTACTTTTTCGGTCATATTTAACAACATATGTTTACAAGAAAGACTGCTACCAATATATTATATATATGTAGATATATATATATATATATATATATATATATATATATATATATATATATATATATATATATATATATATATATATATATATATATATATATATATATATATATATATATATATATATATATATATATATATATATATATATATATATATATATATATATATATATATATATATATATATATATATATATATATATATATATATATATATATATATATATATATATATATATATATATATATATATATATATATATATATATATATATATATATATATATATATATATATATATATATATATATATATATATATATATATATATATATATATATATATATATATATATATATATATATTATTAAATATGACCGAAAAAGTAAGATTAATAATTCTAACACGAATTTTCTCAATCTTTCGTACATTTCGTTTCACTGTTGGAGGTAAATCAAAAATCAATTCTCCAAAATTCATTTTTATTTCTAGTCTGACGCGACACGAGCGCGTTTCGTAAAACTTATTACATTTTCAAAGACTTTAGTTCACAAATACACAACTGAATAGAACTTACGTATCTCCGATTTTATATCTACATTTGAGTGAGGTGGAAGGGTGATGTGGCATTAACACAAGACAGAACAAGATGTGGTATTAATAGGGTATTAATTTCATCAACACAAGACAGAACAAGAGTATTAATAGGGTATTAATTTCATCAACACAAGACAGAACACGAAACAATGGATATTGAATAGAAGTGTTTGTAGAAAGCCTATTGGTCCATATTTCTTGATGCTTCTATATTGGAGCGGAGTCTTGAGGTGGGTAGAATATAGTTGTGCAATAATTGGCTGTTGATTGCTGGTGTTGACTTCTTGATGTGTAGTGCCTCGCAAACGTCAAGCCGCCTGCTATCGCTGTATCTATCGATGATTTCTGTGTTGTTTACTAGGATTTCTCTGGCGATGGTTTGGTTGTGGGAAGAGATTATATGTTCCTTAATGGAGCCCTGTTGCTTATGCATCGTTAAACGCCTAGAAAGAGATGTTGTTGTCTTGCCTATATACTGTTTTTTTTTGGAGCTTACAGTCCCCAAGAGGGCATTTGAAGGCATAGACGACGTTAGTCTCTTTTAAAGCGTTCTGTTTTGTGTCTGGAGAGTTTCTCATGAGTAGGCTGGCCGTTTTTCTGGTTTTATAGTAAATCGTCAGTTGTATCCTCTGATTTTTGTCTGTAGGGATAACGTTTCTATTAACAATATCTTTCAGGACCCTTTCCTCCGTTTTATGAGCTATGGAAAAGAAGTTCCTGTAAAATTGTCTAATAGGGGGTATAGGTGTTGTGTTAGTTGTCTCTTCAGAGGTTGCATGGCTTTTCACTTTCCTTCTTATGATGTCTTC
This sequence comes from Procambarus clarkii, assembly GCF_020424385.1. NCBI lineage: Eukaryota > Metazoa > Arthropoda > Malacostraca > Decapoda > Cambaridae > Procambarus > Procambarus clarkii. The sequence continues at coordinate 4,418 of NW_025567614.1, read as the reverse complement.
GACGAAACCATTGGAGAAGCCGTTATTGACTAGCACCTGCCTTACCCTACAGAGTTCTTCGTCGACTTGCTTCCATTCTGAGCTGTGGCTGAGAGCACGGTCGACATATGCGTTAACAACACTCCTCTTGTACCTGTCTGGGCAGTCGCTGTTGGCATTTAGGCACATTCCTATGTTTGTTTCCTTAGTGTAGACTGCAGTGTGGAAACCTCCGCCCTTTTCCATGACTGTTACATCTAGAAAGGGCAGCTTCCCATCCTTTTCCATCTCGTAAGTGAAACGCAGCACGGAACTCTGCTCAAATGCCTCCTTCAGCTCCTGCAGATGTCTGACATCAGGTACCTGTGTAAAAATGTCGTCAACATACCTGCAGTATATGGCCGGTTTCAAGTTCATGTCAACTAAGACTTTTTGCTCGATGGTACCCATGTAGAAGTTTGCAAACAGGACACCTAGGGGAGAACCCATGGCGACCCCATCTACTTGCTTATACATGTGCCCATCCGGGCTCAAGAAGGGTGCCTCTTTAGTACAAGCTTGGAGTAGTTTCCTCAGAATATTTTCTGGTATGTCAAGAGGAGTACAGGCTGGATCACGATACACTCTGTCGGCTATCATTCCGATTGTCTCGTCCACAGGTACGTTGGTAAACAGCGATTCTACGTCCAACGAGGCTCTTATCCCTGTGGCCCGTGTGCCCCGCAGTAAGTCAACAAATTCCTTTGGAGACTTCAGGCTGAAGGCGCAAGGAACATAAGGAGTCAGCAGGCCGTTGAGTCGCTTTGCCAGTCTGTACGTGGGTGTGGGTATCTGGCTAATGATTGGCCGAAGTGGGTTTCCAGGCTTGTGCGTCTTGACATTTCCATACGCATATCCAGGTTTATATTCCCCAATGATCTTTGGCAGGTGGAGTCCGGATTTCTTGGCGTTCACAGTTTCGATCAGTTTGTTGACCTTTGCTTTTAATTCGGCTGTAGTGTCCTTCGTTACCCTTTGGAACTTAGTTTGGTCAGAGAGTATGATGTTCATTTTCGCCAGATATTCGTCTTTTTTAAGAATGACATTAATTGGCGACTTGTCACCTCTCCTGACAACTATCTCCTTGTTCTCACGAAGGCTTTTAGCTGCCGCTTTAAGCTCGGGGGACAGTATGGTGCTTCAGTAGTTGCCTCGATTCTTTCCTCCTTCTGCAATAAGTTCTGCTTGTAAGGTATCTTTGGTAGTGACCTTCTTTTGTGTCTCGAGGTCGAATATGTCGTCCAACAGAATTTCCAACTCTACTTTCCGGGCCATCTCACTCGGTCTGGACATAACATGACAGTTTATGCCCAGATTTAGGAGAGTGACTTGGTCCTCAGTGAGGTTAATTCCTGCAAGGTGAACCTTGCACCTTGGATTGGCACATGTATAAGCAAGTAGATGGGGTCGCCATGGGTTCTCCCCTAGGTGTCTTGTTTGCAAACTTCTACATGGGTTCCATCGAGCAAAAAGTCTTAGTCGACATGAACTTGAAACCGGCCATATACTGCAGGTATGTTGACGACATTTTTACACAGGTACCTGATGTCAGACATCTGCAGGAGCTGAAGGAGGCATTTGAGCAGAGTTCCGTGCTGCGTTTCACTTACGAGATGGAAAAGGATGGGAAGCTGCCCTTTCTAGATGTAACAGTCATGGAAAAGGGCGGAGGTTTCCACACTGCAGTCTACACTAAGGAAACAAACATAGGAATGTGCCTAAATGCCAACAGCGACTGCCCAGACAGGTACAAGAGGAGTGTTGTTAACGCATATGTCGACCGTGCTCTCAGCCACAGCTCAGAATGGAAGCAAGTCGACGAAGAACTCTGTAGGGTAAGGCAGGTCCTAGTCAATAACGGCTTCTCCAATGGTTTCGTCGAAGACATCATAAGAAGGAAAGTGAAAAGCCATGCAACCTCTGAAGAGACAACTAACACAACACCTATACCCCCTATTAGACTATTTTACAGGAACTTCTTTTCCACAGCTCATAAAACGGAGGAAAGGGTCCTGAAAGATATTGTTAATAGAAACGTTATCCCTACAGACAAAAATCAGAGGATACAACTGACGATTTACTATAAAACCAGAAAAACGGCCAGCCTACTCATGAGAAACTCTCCAGACACAAAACAGAACGCTTTAAAAGAGACTAACGTCGTCTATGCCTTCAAATGCCCTCTTGGGGACTGTAAGCTCCAAAAAAACCAGTATATAGGCAAGACAACAACATCTCTTTCTAGGCGTTTAACGATGCATAAGCAACAGGGCTCCATTAAGGAACATATAATTTCTTCCCACAACCAAACCATCGCCAGAGAAATTCTAGTAAACAACACAGAAATCATCGATAGATACAGCGATAGCAGGCGGCTTGACGTTTGCGAGGCACTACACATCAAGAAGTCAACACCAGTAATCAACAGCCAATTATTGCACAACTATATTCTTCCCACCTCAAGACTCCGCTCCAATATAGAAGCATCAAGAAATATGGACCAATAGGCTTTCTACAAACACTTCTATTCAATATCCATTGTTTCGTGTTCTGTCTTGTGTTGATGAAATTAATACCCTATTAATACTCTTGTTCTGTCTTGTGTTGATGAAATTAATACCCTATTAATACCACATCTTGTTCTGTCTTGTGTTAATGCCACATCACCCCTTCCACCTCACTCAAATGTAGATATAAAATCGGAGATACGTAAGTTCTATTCAGTTGTGTATTTGTGAACTAAAGTCTTTGAAAATATAATAAGTTTTACGAAACGCGCTCGTGTCGCGTCAGACTAGAAATAAAAATGAATTTTGGAGAATTGATTTTTGATTTACCTCCAACAGTGAAACGAAATGTACGAAAGATTGAGAAAATTCGTGTTAGAATTATTAATCTTACTTTTTCGGTCATATTTAATAATATATGTCTACAGGAAAGACTGCTACCAAAATATACTAATATATATATATATATATATATATATATATATATATATATATATATATATATATATATATATATATATATATATATATATATATATATATATATATATATATAAGCCTATACTTGCATAAACCACAAGTGAAAATTAACAATCTTTGGACAACACCCACCAGTGGGACTCGAACCCAGAAAGCACAACTACCTTCCAGTAGCTGCCATAACTAGTACGCTTTAACCCACTACACCATCAGACCCTACAAAAGAAGTAGAGACTTCGAGATATATATACATCTCAAATATCTCCACTTCCCGAGGGCACCAGATAAGTTTTTTTTTTTTTTTTTTTTTCTACCACAGACGTGGCCACACATTTACAATGCTAACCAGCATATATACATTTTCTTCTGTCCTCCATGGACAGGGTTAGAGAAATGTTAAACATAGAGTTCAGGGGTTTATTGAACACTCAACCACAGAAGGTGATTCGGTGCTTTTAAAATACTAAGCTAACCTACATACGTAAATACATAGATACACAGATTTACGTATGCCCTACATAAAGTGTTCGATGTGTCTTTTACATAGTGTCATTAATGTACATTCACAAAGGTGAAATGTAATTCTGATCAGCTTCCATATATACTTTATACCCATACATATACACACACATGCATTCACATACATCTGTCTCATTTACTCTGACAGGGTGAGATAGCTGATAAAGAAACTAGTATGCAATTAAGCACTTAATCACTGAAGGTGATGAAGGTGCTTTTACAAGCTCAGGTTATATAGTTACATCATATAACATTGAATAAATGATATATTGAATATAACATTGAATAAGTGATATATTACATGGTCAATCTTGGATACAAGTCCAATATATCATCAAGTGTTCCAGTACTCATATAGTAATTACAGAGTTCAGCATACCTTAGCCCAGGAGGGCGAAAGTCAGTCAGTATGGGACATTCTACAATATAATGTTCAAGAGAGTGCATGTTTTCTCTTTCACAAAGTTGACACATTGTGTACTCGACATTTGGGTTTTGAGAAAGCTGCCAGATACGTCTATATCCCAGGCGTATTCTGGCCACTATAACATCACATTGCCGGGTTCTTGTTCTATTAGTCCCATATGTGAATGTCTCCTCACGATATCTATCATAATATTTAATGCTACAACTTTCAGGTCTTTGTGAATTTGTTAGGTCGGTGAGATTTTCATTAGATATTTGTTTAAGTATTCTCTTTGTCACTGCTAATGAAACACCCATATCAATTTCTACCACTGGTTTTCTGCAGGCTGTCTTAGCAAGCATATCAACAGTGTCATGCCTTGAGATGCCAACATGTGATGGTATCCATAGGAATTTAATCTCAAATCTGTTTTCTTTAGCAGCTAAAACATTCATTCGAATATCACTGACTATTTTCTGGGTGTCACT
>NW_025567613.1:0-17383 GCF_020424385.1 Procambarus clarkii | reverse complement strand
TGTTATACTCAAATTCTGTCAGTTGAAATGTAACCAATCACAGGCAAGTAGGCCTCTGACGTCATCCCAGACAGAGGAGCATCAAGCCATGCTCCCAGCAGCCTCAGTTATCCTCACAGACCCAGAGTAGGTGGACCTCGGCTGGCCAGTTATACACCTGTTTGCCTCACTCAATAAATATATATACAGAAGCGACTACTGTGTCTACATTCAACCCGAACAAGGCAAACGAATACTGGTAGCAGCAGTGGGATCCAGAATTTTTTTTCTGGAAGCAAAGTTCCAGTACCCAGCATCGCCTCGGTTCCAGCCAAAACCGCCGCCACCGCCACCGCCACCGCCATAAGCCGCCATCCTGCCACCCACCGCATCAAATATTGTGCCAGACCGGGGTCCTGCCATCAACCACTACTCCAGGCTAACGTTTTAGAAGTAAGGGTCAATATCTTCCTGTGAGAACGCTCACTCATCAGTGAGGAGGAAGGAAGCTTCCCGCGCCAGCCATTTTTGAACCTCGCGCCACCACGTGGGAACCACCTATTACACCCACCACCACCACCACCGCCACCCAAGCTGACAGTATCAAGCTTCGTGAGGGTGCAAGCTACTGCAATCGTCGTCAGCCATCGTCGCAAGTATCAACTGGTATTCGTTATTCCATCGTCGCAATATTGTCGTCGTCAGAATTTATCTTCGTGCCTCTAGCGTGAACAGTGTGGGGTCCCTGAGTCTCGCGCCACCGCCGCCAGGAGCGCTGCCGTCGCATCCAGTTTGTAAACACGCCTCACATGGGCCTCTTCAGATCTTCACGACGCTTCTCCTACTTTGGCTACTGGTGATCCTCATAAATTACAACCCTGAGATAAGTAATTGCTAGTTGAGAACAGCGTGCCAAGTGTTAAAAAGTGACTTATGTAATAATTCCCATAATATCCTGTGAATTAACCATTCAGTGACTTGTTAAATATTGGAGCCGGTTTAGTACTCCAGAGGCCCACAGTTTCTCTGAGACATTTCATATTCCCTGCATATGATTCCATTATTCATTAATTGTTACTAGTGTCATTACTGAATTCAAAGGTGAGAGAAGTAAGAAATAATTGTTTCTAGCAGTTATATACATTCCTGTGTCCAGTTTATGTGCTACATACATATTTCTTGCATTGCCACTTGCTGTGTTGAATCTTTTTAATGAAATTTTGCAATTGCATTTCCCAGTTTTTATTCTAAATTGCTGTGCTTAGTCTGGTTTAATTAATTTACATACATCTAATTCCAGTCATTTTTTTAATGAAAGATTGCTAAATTTAGTTTACAATTGCTTGTTCTTGATATTTTCTTGCCTAGCCCAATTTAATAATTTTATTTCTGTCATTTTTACTTTAGCCAAGTTGATATTTTTTGTGTTTATTTTTGTGTATACTATTTCTGATGCCAGGTGCACTTAATTATAATCTGCGTTCAAATATTACTTCCACGGCTGTGACAATGCCTACCACTGTTGAAACCCCTTCAGAATCAATGGGAACAGTTGCTCGTCCAATGGCCAGAGATCAGCTCAGGAAATGGCTATTCCTCTTTTTGCTGGGGAATCGCGTTTATTAGAATCATGGTTTAGTAAGGTTGAAGCGAAAACAGTTGCACGTTTTTCTAAGCCTACTGATGCCGAATACTTAGCAATTGCACGGTCAGCCGTGGACACAACCAAAGGTGATGCACGTTTTGTTGTTGATGAGAAAGCCATTGTTAGCCTCCAGTCTTGGCCTGAATTTAAGGATTTCTTTCGCCGTCGCTTTGTTAATAAAGGAGACCTTGACCCATATAGGTTAGTCAAGAAAAATTGCCAATGCCACCATGCAGCCTGGTGAATCGTTTAATGCGTTTACTAGCCGTCTCGATCAGTATCTGTATGCCTTAGTTTCTGCTATGAATAATTCAACTTGGTTAGATAAAGACAATAATCTGTCCCCTGAGGCTATGGCCAAAATGATAGCATTTGGTACTTTAATGCATTTTGCCCCCGAGCATACAAAACCAATCGTTGAGCAACAAAATTTGGTGTTAAACATGAAATTGGTGAAGTATTTGAGGCTATTAACAATGCCGCAGATAAACTAGCTCCCCGAAGTGCTCAACTGTTGCCACCCTCTGATGCTGTAAATGTAGTTACAAGCTCTCAGCATCCCTCCCAAATTCTCAAAACTCTTGGTCGCAGAAGCGTACCCATGCTCGTAGCCCCCAGTCAAATTCGCCGCCTCATAAAATGCCGAAACGCCATAGTCCACAACCATCCACTCCCTCATGTTGGCATTGTGGTAAGAGTAACCACCTTGCAAGGGACTGTTGGTCCGCCCCTAGATCATCACCTCCTAGACAATTCTCTCGGCCCCCTCATCAATCTAATCATTCTAGGCTTCCATATTGCACGTACCATAAACAAGTTGGTCACCACACTGCGGATTGTAGAGCTAGGCAAAGGACATCTCCACCTCGTAACTCCCATGGTCAGTCTTGGCGAGGCTCACAGCGTCCAAGACATTATCAGAACTCTCGTAATTACAACTCCCAGCCCAGCTATAATGCAACTTCAAATTATAATGCTCAGTCACAGAATGCTGGAGCTCAGAATGTTCACTCCATGTCGTCGGGAAACCCCCAAGGCCATCCGCTAACCAATTCAAGCTAGCCAATCCTAGTGCCCTCCCTGTGTATTCAGTAGCTACCCAAAATAGATTTGGACACTTGACAGAGGAGGACACTGACTCTAGACCTCTAGACCAGTTGTAGATGTTGACGGATCAGTTGTAGATGTTGACGGATCCACAGTAAATTTGACACATGTAATAATTTTGTTTAGGCAATACCTTGAGTTGTATTGTTCATATCTGATCAGTAGACATACACATGTTCTTAATACTCTGGTTTAATCAAAGAATTGTTACCATGATTTTCACCTATTATGATGAATTTTTTTTTGGTGCATATATGCCGAGTTGTTAGTATTACGCACACCTGATCTTCTTTCAATGTTTTATTATGCAAATTTCACATGTAAGCCATTATTGAATGCCACCGAGGTCCTTTCAGTATCATTGTAACTATATAGCTAGCCAGAGCTTGTCGACAAGGGACGTCGACTTGGTAGCGTGTCCGAGCGGTGTTATACTCAAATTCTGTCAGTTGAAATGTAACCAATCACAGGCAAGTAGGCCTCTGACGTCATGCCAGACAGAGGAGCATCAAGCCATGCTCCCAGCAGCCTCAGTTATCCTCACAGACCCAGAGTAGGTGGACCTCGGCTGGCCAGTTATACACCTGTTTGCCTCACTCAATAAATATATACAGAAGCGACTACTGTGTCTACATTCAACCCGAACAAGGCAAACGAATATATACGGCCTTCTTGGTGGCCCATGATAACTGGGCCACTTCTTGGTGTGTGTGTGTGTGTGTGTGTGTGTGTGTGTGTGTGTGCTGTGTGTGTGTGTGTGTGTGTGTGGTGTGTGTGTGTGTGTGTGTGGTGTGGTGTGTGTGTGTGTGTGTGTGCGTGTGTGTGTGTGTGCGTGTGTGTGTGTGTGTGTGTGTGTGTGTGTGTGTGTGTGTGTGTGTGTGTGTGTGTGTGTGTGTGTGTGCGTGTGTGTGTGTGTGTGTGTGTGTGTGTGTGTGTGTGTGTGTGTGCGTGCGTGTGTGTGTGTGTGTGTGTGTGTGTGGTGTGTGTGTGTGTGTGTGTGTGCGTGTGTGTGTGTGTGTGTGTGTGCGTGTGTGTGTGTGTGTGTGTGTGTGTGTGTGTGTGCGTGTGTGTGTGTGTGTGTGTGTGTGTGTGTGTGTGTGTGCGTGTGTGTGTGTGTGTGTGTGTGTGTGTGTCTGAAGGTTAACTGGGACGAGACGGGTGGTATTGACTCCATACATGGGCCTCAATAATATGTATTATGAAGCACAAACTACGCCAGAAAATTTGAGCCCAGGAGCTGAAGCTTGATCTCTTCACACAAAGCTAGGTGAGTGCATCTTAAATTACATAATTACATACAAAGGGGAACTAAAGAAATTATAAAACAGTTTGTTCTAATGCTGGTCGAAGGCTGAGATCTCTCTCTCTCTCTCTCTCTCTCTCTCTCTCTCTCTCTCTCTCTCTCTCTCTCTCTCTCTCTCTCTCTCTCTCTCTCTCTCTCTCTCTCTCTCTCTCTCTCTTGAACACTTGAACACTTGACAAGGTCCTCGGATCTTCGCCAACAATGACGACACGACACTTCACTGATAAGGGGCGGTGGCGGAGTGGTCAGTGAACAGTCTGGCTAATTCAGTTGTTCTGGGTTCGAATCTTAGCGAGGAGTGAAAATTTTCATTTAAATGTCTCATATTATATGAGGATGTTGGTATTATATCAGCTCACACGTAATGTATAAAAGGAAATTAAACTGATTCACCAATGACGGGCTCACCATAGCCCGTGCTACATGGACATTTTGTTCTGAGTAGCTAAATTTAAATCAACAACAACGGTTCACCAATATGCAGTGCAATGAGGTGGAAGTATGAGGCTTGGACTGATTAGTGCAGCTGCAACGGCTTCACTTCCTGCAGATCCGCGCTCGATCCCCTACAGTCCAAGTCGCTGGGCACAGTTACCTTCTGGAGGCTGACCTGGGTATAAGTCACCATGCCCACGCTTGTCACGGCGCCCTCACAATAATACCGATGCCCGTGGCAGTACAGGAGTTGTGAGTGCCTCTTGGTTATCTTGAGGTTATCTTGAGATGATTTCAGGGCTTTAGTGTCCCCGCGGCCCGGTCCTCGACCAGGCCTCCACCCCCCAGGAAGCAGCCCGTGACAGCTGACTAACACCCAGGTACCTATTTTACTGCTAGGTAAATAGGGTGAAAGAAACTCTGCCCATTGTTTTCGCCGGCGCCTGGGATCGAACCCAGAACCACAGGATCACAAGTCCAGCGTTCTGTCCGCTCGGCCGACCGGCTCCCTCAACCCGTGCTCTCAACTAATACGTACAAATTACAGTGTACCAGGAAGAGTAGCGGCCCACAGAAATCGACGTTTTCTGTGCATCCGTTGATTAGGTTAAGTGGGTGGTTTGGGTTCGTACGTTTCTGGTTAGGTTAGGACGTTGTATTTTGCACGTTGTGGCAGACCAAGAGAACGAGGTGGATAGTGTGTCCGTGTGTGTGTAAGGCCCTCTGGCTGTGTCAGGACCTCTGGTTGGGTCACTTTGTGACCCAAGACCCAAGGTCACAAGGACGTCAAGGTCCTCTGGTTGGGTCACTTTGTATCCCTTCAACCCATCCACCGTCAACCCATCCACCGTCAACCCATCCACCATCAACCCATCCACCGTCAACCCATCCACCGTCAACCCATCCACCGTCAACCCATCCACCGTCAACCCATCCACCGTCAACCCATCCACCGTCAACCCATCCACCATCAACCCATCCACCATCAACCCATCCACCGTCAACCCATCCACCGTCAACCCATCCACCATCAACCCATCCACCATCAACCCATCCACCGTCAACCCATCCACCGTCAACCCATCCACCGTCAACCCATCCACCATCAACCCATCCACCGTCAACCCATCCACCATCAACCCATCCACCGTCAACCCATCCACCGTCAACCCATCCACCATCAACCCATCCACCGTCAACCCATCCACCGTCAACCCATCCACCGTCAACCCATCCACCATCAACCCATCCACCATCAACCCATCCACCGTCAACCCATCCACCGTCAACCCATCCACCATCAACCCATCCACCATCAACCCATCCACCATCAACCCAGAATTGGCCGCTATAGTCACTGAACGCCCCGACCAAATACCGTTCTTGACAAGAGCTACGACAGGCCTCCCGGGCACATGAACAAGGTGGCGGCGCCCCCTAGGAACAATAACCACGTTACCAAAGACGGGCAGTTTCTCCCGGGCGCTAACGAGATCCCAAATGCAGCTAACGAGGTCAAAGTAACTCGCACCATCAGCCTTAGTGTGGGTCTCTCCTTATCGTGAAGAAGGTCCTCCTTCTTGGCATCCAAGAAATGTAAATATTGCCCAATTGTTTGCTGATTATTTAGTTCTGACTCTTCATATATCTTATATTGTTCTTTTCTTGAGAAGGAAGTTGAAAAACTCCGAAGATCATGTTATAATTTTGCTGGATCGGATGCGTTTCGCTGAAGCTCTCTTCAGCATCTTCGGGGGCTCAAGATATATAAATTATATATATAAATTACCGGATAAATACACCAGATATATAAATTATATAAGTTTAGAGTCGGGTAAATACTGGTTCGGAAAGTTGACCAGACCACACACTAGAAGGTGAAGGGACGACGACGACGTTTCGGTCCGTCCTGGACCATCAACTTGAGAATGATCCAGGAGGGACCGAAACGTCGTCGTCCCTTCACCTTCTAGTGTGTGGTCTGGTCAACTTACTTTAGCCACGTTATTGTGACTCATCGCCTGCACTGGTTCGGAAAGTAGTTGTTACTATAAATACTATATCGTCAGGCGCGTTGTCTTGTCTGTATATTGAGATCGTTGGGTATGACAGTCCCTAAGAGGGCAGATGAAGACACTTGTCTCCTACGGTGTTGTGTTTGGTGTCGGGAGAGTTGGGGGTCTTCTTACATATGTAGTACAGGTTGAGCTGTATGTGTTTAGTGTTGGCAGGGTCACATATGTCATGTTCTTCATCACTCTCTCCTACATATAGTGTCCGTCTGAAAGAATTTCACTTAGAATTAGATAGTCTTAGATAGTTTTAAAGACTGTATTGGCTGTAGTGTTGGTCACTTCATCAGAGGTAACAGGCATTTATCTTTCCATGTAATAGCTTCATAAGCAGTAGAATAACCGTTGTTAACAATGACCGACCTGCTTCAATCTACAGAGTCCTCGTCAGCTTCCACCTGAGGCCGGGTGATACGGCTGACATACGGGTCAATATCATTTCTCGTGTACCGCTCAGGAAGCGAACTACGACCATTAAAGTGTTCTGATGTTACCTCTCACAGTTTAGTCGTCATTCCTCGTGTCGTAAGCGTAACTAAGCACCGAATTTTGCTCAAAATCTTGTTTTTTCATCAGTACCATTCGCCTTAAATTTGGTATTTGTAATTATCTTGCAACATACCTGCAATTGATGTCCGGTGCGCGGCCTAGGTCATTACGGCCCAGTCCTCAAGGGTTGCCATTTATAAATTCGTTGATTGAACACAAGGGACGGCGGGGGGGGGGGGGACAGTCAATGGAGACACTTGGTTATATGTTATACACATCTGCTTGTTTATATATATATATATATATATATATATATATATATATATATATATATATCTCCCTCCCCTCCCCCCCCCACATGTACTGGCACGCATGGTGCTCGTGTCAGGGTTCGTCGCCCGCACCTTTGGGCGTGAGTGACACCCTTCACGTTTTTTATTCGTTTAGTTTGTACAAACGAAAGCAATAACGGTTTTTCCGGGTTCAATTGGGTCCTAATTGTTTGTGTGCTTTGCATGTCAACACTGACTGCATGTTGGTGTGCAGGAGAGAGGGAGACACACACACACACACACACACACACACACACACACACACACACACACACACACACACACACACACACACACACACACACACACACACACACAGGGCCGAAAGAGGCGGGCCGAAAGAGCAAAGCTCAACCCCGTAAAAACACAACTAGTAAACACACACACACACACACACACACACACACACACACACACACACACACACACACACACACACACACACACACACACACACACACACAGGGCCGAAAGAGGCGGGCCGAAAGAGCAAAGCTCAACCCCCGTAAAAACACAACTAGTAAACACACACACACACACACACACACACACACACACACACACACACACACACACACACACACACACACACACACACACACACACACATATATATATGGGGGCCTCGTAGCCTGGTGGATAGCGTGCAGGACTCGTAATTCTGTGGCGCGGGTTCGATTCCCGCACGAGGCAGAAACAAATGGGCAAAAGTTTCTTTCACCCTAAGTGCCCCTGTTACCTAGCAGTAAATAGGTACCTGGGAGTTAGTCAGCTGTCACGGGCTGCTTCCTGGGGGTGTGTGTGTGTGTGGTGTGGGGGAAAAAAAAAAAAGTAGTTAGTAAACAGTTGATTGACAGTTGAGAGGCGGGCCGAAAGAGCAGAGCTCAACCCCCGTAAAACACAACTAGTAAACACACACACACACACACGACAAGCGAGCAGGGTCGATTGCGCTTGATTCAGAATTCCTTGGGACTACTTGAGACGACCAATTGAGGTTAAATTGAAATTGCTGATTCTCAAACGAATTGCAAAAATAATGAGCCAGCCAGACAGACAGACAGACAGTCAGACAGTCAGACAGACAGACAGACAGACAAGCAGGCAGGCAGGCAGACAGCTAGACAAACAGACAGACAGACAGACAGACAGACAGTCAGACAGGCAGCCAGACAGACAGGCAGCCAGCCAGCCAGCCAGCCAGACAGACAGACAGTCAGCCAGACAGACAGACAGCCAGCCAGACAGACAGCCAGCCAGACAGACAGCCAGACAGACAGCCAGACAGACAGGCAGCCAGACAGACAGGCAGCCAGCCAGCCAGCCAGCCAGACAGACAGCCAGACAGACAGACAGACAGACAGACAGCCAGACAGACAGTCAGACAGCCAGACAGACAGACAGACAGCCAGACAGACAGGCAGCCAGACAGGCAGCCAGACAGACAGACAGACAGACAGACAGACAGACAGCCAGCCAGACAGACAGACAGACAGACAGACAGACAGACAGACAGCCAGACAGACAGACAGACAGACAGCCAGACAGACAGACAGACAGACAGACAGACAGCCAGCCATCCAGCCAGACAGACAGACAGACAGACAGACAGCCAGCCAGCCAGACACAGACAGACAGACAGCCAGACAGACAGACAGACAGACAGCCAGCCAGCCAGACAGACAGACAGACAGACAGCCAGCCAGACAGACAGACAGACAGACAGACAGACAGCCAGCCAGCCAGACAGACAGACAGCCAGACAGACAGACAGACAGACAGACAGCCAGACAGACAGACAGACAGACAGACAGCCAGACAGACAGACAGACAGACAGCCAGACAGACAGACAGCCAGCCAGCCAGACAGACAGACAGACAGGGGGTGTTAGACCACGTGTTGACCCCTCCATATCAGCATCACAATATCTCAATAAGAACCAGGAGCCTTACAGCTGACAAAGGTGGCTTCGTCTTTAATATATTTAATGTCTTGCCTGAGCTCGTAATCTCTACAGCGCGCGCGCACGCACGCATTACTGTGTGGAGGAGGAAGGGAAGGAGGAGCACACGGTATATAATCCTGGTCATAGTTCAAGACTCTATGGGGGAGCCGGTCGGCCGAGAGGACAGCACGCTGGACTTGTGATCCTGTGGTCCTGGGTTCGATCCCAGGCGCCGGCGAGAAACAATGGGCAGAGTTTCTTTCACCCTATGCCCCTGTTGCCTAGCAGTAAAATAGGTACCTGGGTGTTAGTCAGCTGTCACGGGCTGCTTCCTGGGGGTGGAGGCCTGGTCGAGGACCGGGCCGCGGGGACACTAAAAGCCCCGAAATCATCTCAAGATAACTATCAGGGTGGAGGCTGGGATGACCAGTTGTCTGAGCATTTAAGCTACCTGGTACCTTATGTACTCAGTTGTACTCACTTAGTTGTATTTGCGGGGGGTTGAGCTCTGGCTCTTTGGTCCCGCCTCTCAACCGTCAATCAACAGGTGTACAGATTCCTGAGCCTACTGGGCTCTATCATATCCACACTTGAAACTGTGTATGGAGTCAGCCTCCACCACATCACTGCCTAATGCATTCCATTTGTCAACCACTCTGACACTAAAAAAGTTCTTTCTAATATCTGTGTGTGTGTGTGTGTGTATGTGTGTGTGTGTGTGTGTGTGTGTGTGTGTGTGTGTGTGTACTCACGTAGTTGTGCTTGCGGGGTGGTTGAGCTTCGCCTGTTTGATCCCGCCTCTCAACTGTCAATCAACTGGTGTACCTGAGGACAGGTTCTGTGTGTGTGTGGGAGGGGGGGGGGAGGGGATAGTATACCAAACCTCCCCCACGACAGGTATACCCCCCGCCCCCCCCCCCACCCCTAAACAACCAACATTGAGCGCCTGTCATTAATACTGATAAATTCATGTTTACCATCCGCCAGAGGTCGCCGTGGCTGCTAGGGTTCTCGACTTATCCAGGTCAAGGATCCAGGATTCGATCCCCGGACGGGATATAAGTGGTTGGGCACGTTTCCTTTCACTTGATGCCTCTGTTCACCTACCTGGGTACCTGAGGCAGGTGTAGCGGGTTACAACCTAAGGAAGTTCACCTTTTTTACCTAGCGGGACTTGGAATCAGACTTAGGGGGACCTCGAATCAGGCTTAGGGAGGACCTCGAATCAGACTTAGGGAGGACCTCGAATCAGACTTAGGGGGACCTCGAATCAGGCTTAGGGGGACCTGGAATCAGACTTAGGGAGGACCTCGAATCAGACTTAGGGGGACCTCGAATCAGACTTAGGGGGACCTCGAATCAGACTTAGGGGGACCTCGAATCAGACTTAGGGGGACATCGAATCAGACTTAGGGGGACCTCGAATCAGACTTAGGGGGACCTCGAATCAGACTTAGGGGGACCTCGAATCAGACTTAGGGGGACCTCGAATCAGACTTAGGGGGACTTCGAATCAGACTTAGGGGGACCTGGAATCAGGCCTAAACTGTAGACTTTCACAAAAGTTCAATAAAGTAGAACTAGTTCAGTCTTCCCAGTTCAATTACAAACAAATATTCTGTTCTCCCGTCACGATAAATGTTTGAAAAAGTCGTCCAGATTGCAAACGAAAATCGTCTTTTATTCAAGTGGCCGTAAGGTTTATTCATATCGAGGACGTGAAAAATGTGAGCGAAAACTGGAAAATTCCTCAGGTGACTTAAATGGAAGTTTGGGACAATTTGAAGTCATACTGTTGACCAGACCACACACTAGAAGGTGAAGGGACGACGACGTTTCGGTCCGTCCTGGACCATTCTCAAGTCGATTGAGACTTCGGTCCGTCCTGGACCATTCTCAAGTCGATTGAGACTTCGGTCCGTCCTGGACCATTCTCAAGTCGATTGAGACTTCGGTCCGTCCTGGACCATTCTCAAGTCGATTGAGACTTCGGTCCGTCCTGGACCATTCTCAAGTCGATTGAGACTTCGGTCCGTCCTGGACCATTCTCAAGTCGATTGAGACTTCGGTCCGTCCTGGACCATTCTCAAGTCGATTGAGACTTCGGTCCGTCCTGGACCATTCTCAAGTCGATTGAGACTTCGGTCCGTCCTGGACCATTCTCAAGTCGATTGAGACTTCGGTCCGTCCTGGACCATTCTCAAGTCGATTGAGACTTCGGTCCGTCCTGGACCATTCTCAAGTCGATTGTGAAGTCATACTGACGTTCTAGATCTGCGGTTAATGTTGAAATATTGATGTGTTAGCTGCGTACCTGAGCCGTCCAGCTAAGAGGTCAGCTAGATGGTTCCTGGAAGCTGTACTGAGCAATCCAGGCTACTTAAACACGGCGCCAAGGCCATTTGCATCAGGAGTGAGCGTTATAAGACTTCTGGAACGAGACATAAGCAGCTTCTGCTACTCGTTCGGATCCCCAGAGTTGACTACCAGGAAGGCCAAGGATCTGGAAGAATCCTGGAAGAGGAGGGAAGTAAATCACCATAAGCTCTATGATCGTCCAGTGGAGGGTTATGTCTTGAGGTTATCTTGAGATGATTTCGGGGCTTTAGTGTCCCCGCGGCCCTGTCCTCGACCAGGCCTCCACCCCCAGGAAGCAGCCCGTGACAGCTGACTAACACCCAGGTACCTATTTTACTGCTAGGTAACAGGGACATAGGGTTAAAGAAACTCTGCCCATTGTTTCTCGCCGGCGCCTGGGATCGAACACAGGACCACAGGATCACGGATTAGATCCCAGGCGCCGGCGAGAAACAATGGGTACAGTATTGCAAGTTGCATGGAATAACAAAAGAGATTTGCAAAATCATCAACACCTTCTCTGTCCCCCACCAGACCCCCACAGACAGGAAAAAAGGAAGCGCTGTGATGGAGGTACCAAAATAAAGAGTGAATTAAATATTTTCTCAACATCATACGAACCCGGAATCAGATCTACTGATACCAGATGTTACCAGAACATTCAGAAGGATCTGGAATATCTCTGGAATGTGAATGACTATGAAAGTTGTCCAATAAGGCGCCGAAGGCAGAAAGAACTGAGAAGTTTATCTTCAATACCGTTGGTATGCAAAATAAGCAAAGGGGTTTCTGGTGGCGTGTCCTCAAAGGAATATATAATTGATGGCTTGGAATGTCCTTAAGGCAGCAACTGAGAGGGTAGAGAATACCTTCACACAGCGGCTCTATGGTTCATATCTTATTTTATGAGGCGGGAAGATTAGAAGTAGAATCACACCACACACACACACACACACACACACACACACACACACACACACACACACACACACACACACACACACACACACACACAATACACCTGTTGATTGACAGTTGAGAGGCGGGACCAAAGAGCCAGAGCTCAACCCCCGCAAGCACAACTAGGTGAGTACAACTAGGTGAGTACAACTAGGTGAGCACACACACACACACACACACACACACACACACACACACACACACACACACACACACACACACACACACACACACACACACACATACACACACACACAGTTGCAATTGTGGAAACTAAAATTAATGACATGATCTCAGATGCAATCTTTCCTGAAGGGTACCAGGTGATACGAAAAGAGAGGACACAGAGACAGGGAGGGGGAGTAGCACTCCTAATAAAGCGGAAATGGAAGTTTGAAGACCTGGGAAATCGAGTTACCAATGAGTGCACAAGCTTCATACATGGAACTCTGACAGAAGATGGGAGGAAGATTGTGATCTTGGTAATCTACAATCCCCCACCAAACAGTAGAAGACCCAGGCAGGAGTATGATGACAACAACAAAGCATGTATAGATGAACTGCAGAAGGCAGCAACACTAGCCCACAGAATGAGAGCGAAGCTGCTGATCATGAGGGACCTAAATCATGGAGAGATAAATTGGGAATCAAGGAATCCCCATGGAGGGGACGAAACGTGGGGAGCAAAATTAGTAGATGTTATAGACAGGAATTTCCTGACACAACATGTGAAGGAAGACACAAGGGAAAGAGGAGGAGATGCACCGAGCCTATTAGACCTGATTTTCACCCAGAACGAAGAAGATATCGAGAATTTAGAGCATGAAATACCCCTAGGGGCCAGTGACCATTGTGTCCTAGTCTTTGACTACATGATGGAATTCAAACTTATGACCATGGCACAAGAGATCTGGGAAAGGAGAGCTGACTACAGGAAAGGGGACTATATGAGGATAAGGGACTATCTGGGTGAAGTGCAGTGGGAGGAAGAAATTAGAGGAAAACAGTCCAAGATATGATGGACCTAGTCATACAGAAATGCCAGGAGGCCGAAGAGAGATTTATACCAACGGTAAAGGGAAAAAATAAGAAGGAATATAATAACCCATGGTTTAATAGACAGTGTCAGGAAGCAAAAATGGCCAGCAGGCGGGAGTGGAGGAAGTACAGAAGACAAAGAACAGAGGACAACAGGATCAGATACAACA
This sequence comes from Procambarus clarkii, assembly GCF_020424385.1. Classification (NCBI taxonomy): domain Eukaryota; kingdom Metazoa; phylum Arthropoda; class Malacostraca; order Decapoda; family Cambaridae; genus Procambarus; species Procambarus clarkii. Next base: position 3,549 of record NW_025567613.1, on the reverse strand, counting down.
GAGCTAGGAACGATTACATTAACATAAGACGAACATCGGAAAGGGACTATGAGAACGATATTGCAATCAAAGCGAAAAAACAACCTAAGTTACTACACAGTCATATAAGAAGAAAAATGTCGGTGAACAACCAAGTGACAAGACTAAGGAAGACAGAGGGGGCATATACTGAAAGTGACAAGGAAATCTGCGAGGCACTGAATGCCAGTTTCCATGGAGTGTTCACTACCGAGCCTGAGCAGCTCCCATTGTTGGAAGGGGTTACCCTAGATGAAAGACTATCAGATATAGAGGTGACAGCAGAGGAGTTGACAACTCTAGATGCATCTAAAGCAGTTGGACCAGACAAAGTATCACCGTGGATACTAAAAGAAGCAGCACAGGCCCTAAGCGTGCCTCTGGCAATGATCTTTAATGAGTCACTTATGTCAGGAGAATTGCCCAGTTGCTGGAAGAAGGCAAATGTCGTGCCGATCTTCAAGAAAGGTGATAGGGAGGAGGCACTTAACTATAGACCTGTATCACTGACAAGCATCCCCTGTAAAATACTGGAAAGAATAATTAGGCTACGACTGGTTGCACACCTGGAGAACATTAGGTTAGTGAACAAACATCAACATGGGTTCTGGACAGGGAAATCGTGCCTAACAAACCTTCTGAATTCTATGATAAATAACGAGGATAAGACAGGACAGAGATGGTTGGGCAGACTGCATATTTCTGGACTGCCAAAAAAGCCTTTGATACAGTACCGCACATGAGACTGCTGTTCAAGCTCGAGAGGCAGGCGGGGGTGGGGGGAAAGATCCTAGCATGGATAAGGAACTACCTAACAGGAAGGAGCCAAAGAGTTACGGTAATGGGCGAGAAGTCGGACTGGCGAACAGTAACAAGTGGAATACCACAAGGATCGGTGCTGGGACCAATTCTATTTCTTGTATATGTTAACGACATGTTTACAGGCGTAGAGTCCTACATGTCGATGTTTGCGGATGACGCAAAGTTGATGAGAAAAGTTGTGACAGATGAGGATTGCAGGATCCTCCAAGAGGACCTGAACAGGTTACAGAGATGGTCAGAGAAATGGCTACTGGAATTCAACACGAACAAATGTAAAGTTATGGAAATGGGACTAGGAGATAGGAGACCAAAGGGACAGTACACAATGAAGGGAAACAACCTACCTGTAACGACGCGTGAAAGAGACCTGGGGGTGGACGTAACACCTAATCTATCTCCTGAGGCACATATAAATAGGATAACGACAGCAGCGTACTCTACACTGGCAAAAGTTAGAACATCATTCAGAAACCTAAGTAAGGAGGCATTTAGGGCGCTTTACACTGCCTACGTAAGGCCAGTCTTAGAGTATGCCGCCTCATCATGGAGTCCCCATCTGAAGAAGCATATAATGAAACTGGAAAAGGTTCAGAGGTTTGCAACGAGACTCGTCCCAGAGCTACGAGGGATGGGGTATGAGGAGCGCCTGAGGGAACTGTGCCTTACGACACCAGAAAGAAGAAGGGAGAGAGGGGACATGATAGGAACGTATAAGATACTCAGAGGGATTGACAGAGTGGACATAGACGAAATGTTCACACGGAATAGTAACAGAACGAGGGGACATGGATGGAAGCTTGAAACTCAGATGAGTCACAGAGATGTTAGGAAGTTTTCTTTTAGCGTGAGAGTAGTGGGAAAATGGAATGCACTTGGGGAACAGGTTGTGGAAGCAAATACTATTCATAATTTTAAAACCAGGTATGATAGGGAAATGGGACAGAAGTCATTGCTGTAAACAACCGATGCTCGAAAGGCGGGATCCAAGAGTCAATGCTCGATCCTGCAGACACAACTAGGTGAGTACAACTAGGTGAGTACACACACACACACACACACAGGCTTAATAGAATTCTATGACCAGGCGACAAAAAATAGACAACAAGAAATAGAAGGGTGGACAGACTTCATTTTCTTGGATTGTCAGAAAGCCTTTGACACAGTACCCCAACCGCAAGGTTACCATACGGTTACCTTGCAATGATTTCGGGGCTCAACGTCCCCACGGCCCGGTCCCCGACCAGGCCTCCTACCCCCTGTCCAGTATTGAATATGCAACACCTTGGTCAATGGCCAAGCTATAGCCAGTAGAGAAGAACTAAAGAACACAAGAACAGAGCAACACTACAGAATGTTATTTGTTTTCTCTTATGCAAAACAGATCGTAAGAAAGTAAGGCCACAGGAAGCTGGGGGGGGGAGGAGGGAGGGAATTATCAGGGGGAAAGCGCCAAGTCATTACGACTATATAGCACTTGGAAGGGGGTCAGGATAAGGATTTGAGATGGGACGGTGGGAAGGAATGGTGTCCAACCACTTAGACGGTCGGGGATTGAACACCGATCTGCATGAAGCGAGACCGTCGCAAAGCTAGCTGATAAATGGCTTCTCAAGTTCCAAACTGATGTAAACTTCTGATGTTGGGAAGAAGGAGAAGGTAGATCGAAGGTAAACTACAAAGCAATGTAGTAGATATAGTACAAGTGCAGGCGAGGAGTCACAATAACGGGGCTAAAGTATGTTGACCAGACCACACACTAGAAGGTGAAGGGACGACCACGTTTCGGTCCGTCCTGGACCATTCTCAAGTCGATGCTGAGAATGGTCCAGGACGGACCGAAACGTCGATATAATACAATATCACTAACACAGTTTACACCACACAGTTTACACCACACAGTTTACACCACACAGTTTACACCACACAGTTTACACCACACAGTTTACACCACACAGTTTACACCACACAGTTTACACCACACAGTTTACACCACACAGTAAACCACACAGTTTACACCACACAGTTTACACCACACAGTAAACCACACAGTTTACACCACACAGTTTACACCACACAGTTTACACCACACAGTTTACACCACACAGTTTACACCACACAGTTTACACCACACAGTTTACACCACACAGTAAACCACACAGTTTACACCACACAGTTTACACCACACAGTTTACACCACACAGTTTACACCACACAGTAAACCACACAGTTTACACCACACAGTTTACACCACACAGTTTACACCACACAGTTTACACCACACAGTTTACACCACACAGTTTACACCACACAGTAAACCACACAGTTTACACCACACAGTTTACACCACACAGTTTACACCACACAGTTTACACCACACAGTTTACACCACACAGTAAACCACACAGTTTACACCACACAGTTTACACCACACAGTTTACACCACACAGTTTACACCACACAGTTTACACCACACAGTAAACCACACGCACCGCATGAATACAGTCTGCATCTCGTCAAACACGAGAAGAAAATTGAAAAAGTCCAGAGGTTTACACCAAGGCTTCGAAGGCGGGTGATGGAAACTTTGCTGGAACTCTATCTTGAGATCTTGAGGTTATCTTGAGATGATTTCGGGGCTTTAGTGTCCCGCGGCCCGGTCCTTAACCAGGCCTCCCCCCAGGAAGCAGCCCATGACAGCTGACTAACACC
>NW_025567612.1:0-17899 GCF_020424385.1 Procambarus clarkii | reverse complement strand
ACGAACACTTAACACAGTCCCAAACCGTTCAAAACAGGAGATTAAAGATCGTTCTGAAATTCGAAGGGGGCACCATGCACCGCCACATACGTCAAGGTGACACCAAGATTCACCACTTTAACAGAACCGGCGGCATCAGGGAGAGGATAAACACGCCCCTCACATCGCTCGAGGAACGCCTGAAAGGCAGCCTGGTGGTGGAACTTGACCACTGCACGGTTGAATAAATAAATAAATAAATATTTATTTAGGTAAGGTACATACATACAAGAAATTTTTACAAAGATTGGTGGACTTATAGATAGAGCTAGTACATACAGTGCCTAAAGCCACTATTACGCAAAGCGTTTCGGGCATGAAAAACTTAAATGACTAAAGCTTAATACTAATTGAGCATAAAGAGTAAAATGAAAACATGAAATGAAGACATGGCTGAAAAAGCAGCACAAATACAATTCTGTCGACAAACAGCGCTCTTTAAAAAAATAGACATTGGTTGACAATAGAGGGGTAAGGTAGGTTACAGGGAATTTAATAGGTATAGCTTCGTTTTTATCTTAAACTGGTTGAGAGAGGTACAGTCTTTAACATGGTTGGGAAGGTCATTCCACAATCTGGGTCCCTTGATTTGTAGAGCATTTCTAGTTTGATTAAGTCGTACTCTAGGAATATCACAATTGTATTTATTTCTGGTGTGGAGCTCATGGGTTCTGTTACAACCTTCTATGAAGCTTTTGAGGTCAGGATTGGCATTACAGTTTAGCGTTTTATATATGTATAATACACATGAGAGAATGCAGTGACTTAATGTCTAACATATTCAGAGATTTGAGTAGGGGTACCGAGTGATGTCTGGGGCCAGAGTTGGATATTGTCCTAATAGCAGCTTTGTGTTGAGTAATTAGAGGACGTAAATGATTTTGGGTACTAGAGCCCCAAGAACAAATACCATAGTTGAGATATGGATAGATAAGGGAGTAATAGAGAGTCACCAGGGCAGGGCGGGGTACATAATATCTGATCTTAGAAAGAATGCCAACAGTTTTTGAAACTTTTTTTGATATATTTAGAATGTGTCCCTGGAAATTCAGCTTGTGGTCAATGAGAATGCCAAGGAATTTGCCATCTAATTTGTTACAAATTTGGGTATTGTTTATTTTGAGATTTATTTGATTAGAGGATTTATTGCCAAACAGAATATAGAAAGTTTTGTCAATGTTAAGGGTGAGTTTGTTGGCAGTTAGCCAAAGATGGACTTTATTTAGCTCAGTATTTACTGTGGCATTTAGAGCAAGGGGGTCAGGACTGGAGTAAATGAAGGTTGTGTCGTCAGCAAATAGAATTGGTTTGAGGTGTTGGGAGGCATTTGGAAGGTCATTAATGTAGATGAGAAAGAGGAGAGGGCCAAGTATGCTGCCCTGAGGAACACCAATGTTGATGGGTAGGGTGGGAGAAATTGAATTATTCACAGAAACATACTGGAGCCTGTCAGTAAGGTAGGATTTGAGGTATTGCAGGGAGTGTCCTCTGACTCCATAATGATGTAATTTAAGAAGAAGGTTTTGGTGGTTGACAGTGTCAAAAGCTTTACGCAGGTCCACAAATAACCCAACAGGGAACTCATTTTTATCAAGAGCTGTATGAATCGAGTTAAGCATACTAATAAGTGCATCGTTAGTGCTTTTTTTGGGTCTGAAGCCATATTGGCAAGGGCTAAGTATATTGTGTTTGGCTAGATACGAGTAAAGCTGCTTATAGATTAGTTTTTCAAAAATTTTTGACAAGTTTGGCAGGATTGATATAGGTCTGTAGTTGTTAACATCTGTGAGATCACCACATTTGTGGACAGGCGTTACTCTCGCTTTTTTTTAGAATATCTGGAAAGGTTTGGAGTTCAAGTGACTTGTTGAAGAGCAATGCAATAGCAGGGGCTAAAGATCTGGAGGCTTTTTTGTAAATTAAAGTTGGTATCTCCTCAAGGGCACTAGACTTGGTTTTAAGGGAAAGGATTATCTCATTGACGTCAGTGGAATTAATAGGCTTTAGGTACAGAGACTGTGGATAGTTACCTGTAAGATAGTCCTTAACGTCAGTACTGGAAGATGGAATATCATTTGCAAGGGATGACCCAATGGAAGAGAAGAACCTATTGAACTCAATAGCAGAATCAGAGGCTGAAAGCTGACCATCGTTATTGGACAGGAGTGTTGGTTTGTTATTTAAAGTCTTCTTTGATCCCAATATTTGTGAAATTGTGCTCCAAGTTTTTTTAATGTTGCTCTTTATTTGGGTAAATTTATCTTCGTAGTATTTAGTTTTGGCTCGTCTAATTATCTTAGATAGCAATAATGAGTAATTCTTTGAGAATTCTTTGGAGACAATTCCTAACCTATACTTCTTCTCAAGGTCATGTTTTTTATTAATGGATTTAAGTATTCCCTTTGTAAGCCAGGGATTGTTAAGCCTTTTGGTTGTGACTTGTTTTGTAAGCATAGGACAGTGGGTGTTATAAAGGCTAAGAGTTTTTTGAAGAAAAGATTGCACTGCTAGGTTGATGTCCCCTATGTTACCTAACTCGGACTCCCAGTTGACATTATCAGCAGCAGTTATAAAATTGTCTATAGCAGTTTCATTGTGCAGTCTAAAACTTAACTCTCTTGACTCTAGAGGTGGTTTGCTAATGTTAGTTAAGAGAAATGTGGGGTAATGGTCTGTAGTGCTATCGGTGATTATACCTGAAGTAAGCGGAGAGGTTATGTTTGTCCAGATGTGATCTAGAGTCGTGGCAGTGCTATCAGTGATTCTAGTAGGTCTAGTGATTAAGGGTATGAGGAAGCAGGAATTCATACAGTTGAGGAAGCTAACAGCAGTAGGGTGTTCAGGCTCGCAGAGGTCAATATTAAAGTCCCCTGCGATAATTAGATGGTTTTTGTTCAGTCTGTTATCAAGTATTAGATTTCTAAGGTTTGAGTTGAATTCGGACACATCAGTGTTAGGAATTCTATAGACTGCACCCACAGACAGGACAGACTCGGCACCCTTGACTCTGAAGCTGGCGAAGATATACTCCCCATAGCAGTCTCTAGTTCTAATTTCTTTTAAGCATGTTAGTTCTTGGTGGTAGTAAAGAGCAGTGCCACCACCTCTCTGAAGTTGACGACAGTTGTGAATTGCCGAGTAGTTAGGCATGTTAAAGAGTTGAGTAGTATCCTCTTTCAACCATGTTTCAGTAAGTATAATAAAAGAGAATTTGTTGTCAATAGTTTCAATCAAGGCACTAACATCATCGAAGTGTTTACCTAGGGATCTAACGTTCAAGTTGATTACAGAGATATTGTGATTATGAGTTAATACATTGTTTACATCATGTGCTGCAAAATATCTGCAATTTAGATCATTAAAGTGATGATTGTCATAGATAGTGGATAAGAGGTTTAGTTCTGGGTCTATACTTGTCTGCATAAAAAAGCTGGTTGCAGGAAAACAAGGCAAGAAAGGCAAATTACAAAGTAGAATTAAGCTATAAAAGGGGGAAAAATTTATAAACAATAATATACAAAACAAACACAATATGAACAACAAAAAAAAAAATGAGGTAGCTTACAAGGGGCACAGGGGTACAATGGAGTAAGGGAGTATGGCGAGGCTAGGCAACCTAGGTAATAAATGAAATTAAAGAAAAAACATATAAACATGGGCTATACAAAACAAAAGATATAGAAATACAAAACAAAGATATAAAGAAGACTATACAATACAAAAACAAATTGAGCAAAAAAAAAAAAAAAAAAATGAGGTAGATTGCTTACAAGTACTCTCAGGTACACTGTAAGTAACAATTTGCAATTTGAGATACAGGCAAAGCCAGGGGTACAATGGAGCAAGGGAGTATGGCGAGGCTAGGCAACCTAGGTAATAAATGAAATCAAAGAAAAAGTTGAATAATAAACATAGGCAAATTTAAGCTAATGATTATTAACTATAAATAGTTCAGTTATGACTGTGTAATTAATAAGACCTGAAGAAATATTAATGCACTCAATTAATTAAGTTCAGTAAATGACTAGTGAAGAGTAAGTTAAAAATTAAGTCAAAAAATGAAACAAGGAGACTTAGGATACCTAGCCCCACTAGTTGACAAGGGGGTTAATTAAGTTAATTCATTGAGAGTGATAATATGGTGAGACAAACCACATTGGGAGAGGAAAGTATTGAGGTTCTCTTCATTAGCAATTGTAAACATTTTGCCCTCTGCGGTCTTTCTCACCTTTATCAATCCATCTCTAACGAAGCACTGATGAATCGCATCTGGGTTTTGTTGACGGATTTGACGCAGGCGGTAGAGGAGTTGCTGTCTGTTCCTAGTCAAGCACTCGTTGATGTATAATCCCTTCCGTAGGGATGCAGCTGTCCGGACAAGATGGGATTTCATGAACTGGGAAGTCAGCTTCAGGCGAATTTTCCGCTGGTTTTGACCTGATGGATTCTTTTTGCCTACTCTGTAGGCAGCAATAATGTCAGTTTTGTTTAAAATGACCTGCAATTCGTTTTTTATGAGAGCCTGAGCTATTTCGACACACTTTTCACCTTCACGTTCCACAGGTATATCTTGGGACGACACAATAACAGAGTCTAGCAGCTTTTGTTGGTCTTGTTCTTCCTGGGAGACGGAACGTTGGGCGGATAATGTACTGATACATGCAGTCATTTTACTGAGAGCTTCCTCCTGTTTTTTTATGGCTTCATCAGTTTTCAGAAGATTGTTTTCCTCACGGAGATCATTCAAGTCATGCTGGAGTTGGTCTTGGCTAGCCTTAAAGTTTCTAATATCCTCGCGGAGGAGGGTTATTTCTTGTTGTTGATGATGGAGATTCGCGCGGTTCGCTAGATTCTCATTTTGAAGACTCAAGATGATAGCATTTTGAGACTCGGATGTTAGCGTGTTAATAAGAGAGGACTAGTTTGAGAAGTGTTCGAATGTCATTATAGTTGTGAGTTGTGTGTATGTTATTCATACACACAACTCGCTTCACCCACGTACTAAAAATACAAATAATCGTTAACAGAACCTCTACACCTAACTATACACAGAGTTTTAATGTATGATAATATTAATTTATATTTGAGAGGAAATCTATTTTTATTACACAGTGCTTTAAAATTGATGAAACAACAAAACATACGTTCTTTATTCATAAACAGTGGGTTTGGCAGGTGCATGGAATCACTTTTGGCCTTTGTTTTTGAGGACGGGCTGGCACTGGGTACAAAGGACCCACAGTACAAGAACCACACAGAGGACCTCACAATACAAGAACATGTCTGAATGATTGACCCCATTATGTGCTTCCGAAGTTATGAAAAACAGACATTCGATTTATTTTTAATTCATACAGCCCGTCCATTTAATGTTCGTTAATCCAGCCGCCAATCCCCATGTTTATGAATGAAAGGCGGTTTTACACGACTCACTACTGATGACATCTGAATACTTCCAGAACAAGTGCTTCACTCATGTCCTCTGTTCAGCCCGTCCTCCAAACAAAGATCCAAAAGTGATTCCATGCACCCGCCAAACCCCCTGTTTATGAATGAAAAGCGGTTTACACACGACTCACAACTGCTGACGTTCGAACATATCCAGAACAAGTGCTTCACTGACGAATTTTGTTCGAATCATAACGCTATAAATGCTTCACCCACGTACTACAAATACAAATAATCGCCAACAGAACCTAAGCACCTAACCTAACCTATCCTATGCCTATATATACACAATATGCTAATATATTATAATATTAATTTATACTTGCGAAAATTCCCGTTTTGAATGAACAGCATGTTAAAATTTATGAATGCGTCTGTGGGGTTGACCGCAGAATGTAATGGACTTGAGTCGAGGACGGGTTGCTCTGTTTGCAGCCCGTCCTCCAGACAAAGACCCAAAAGTGATTCCATGCACCCGCCAAACCCCCTGTTTACGAATGAAAAACGTATGTTTTGTTGTTTCATCAATTTTAAAGCACTGTGTAATAAAAATAGATTTTCTCTAAAATATAAATTAATATTATCATACATTAAAACTCTGTGTATAGTTAGGTGTAGGCTAGGTTAGGTGTTTAGGTTTTGTTGACGATTATTTGTATTTGTAGTACGTGGGTGAAGCATTTAAAGCGTTGTGGTTCGAACAAAAGTCGTCAGTGAAGCACTTGTTCAGGAAGTATTCGAACGAAATCAGTTGTGAGTCGTGTGTAAACCGTTTTCATTCATAAACAGGGAGTTTGGCGAATACATGGAATCACTTTTGGGTCTTTGTTTGGTGGACGGGCGAATTTTGACGCCCGTCGCCCGAATTTTGACGAATTTTGTTCGGACTACAACGCTGTAAATGTTTCACCCACGTAATACAAATACAAATAATCGCCAACGGAACCTAAACACCTGACCTAACCTTACCTATGCCTGTATATGCACAATATTCTAATATTAATTTACATTTGAGAAAATTCTCGTTTTGAATGAACAGCATGAAAAAATTTATGAATGCGTCTGTGGGGTCGACTGCTGGATGTAATGGACTTGAGTCGAAGACAGGTTGCTGTTTGAACCACAATTCTACAACTGCTTCACCCACGTACTTCAAATACCAACCCATCATCGACTCAAGTCCATTACATCCTGTGGTCGACCCCACAGACGTATTCATAAATTTTTGCATGCTGTTCATTTAAAACGAGAAATTTTCACAAATATAAATTAATATTACAATATATTAGCATATTGTGCATATATAGGCATAGTTTAGGTTAGGTGTTGTGGTTCTGTTGGCGATTATTTGTATTTGTAGTATGTTGGTGAAGCATTTCCAGCATTGTGGTTCGAACAAAATTCGTCAGTGAAGCACTTGTTTCGGAAGTGTTCAAACGATATCAGTTGTGAGTCGTGTGTAAACTGTTTTTCATTCATAAACAGGGGGTTTGGTGGGTTCATGGAATCACTTGTGGGTCTTTGTTTGAAGGACGGGCTGTCAAATACAAATAATCAGCCTGTCCTTCTAACAAAGACCCAAAAGTGATTACGTGCACCCGCCAAACCCACTGTTTATGAACGAAAAACGGTTTACTCACAACGGATGACGTTCGAACAGTTCTGGAACAAGTGCTTCACTGACGAATTTTTTTTAACCACAAAGTTGTAAATGTTTCACCCACGTACTAAAAATACAAATAATCGCTAGCAGAATCTAAACACCTAATCTAACCTATGCCTAACTATACATAGAATTTTTATGTATAATATTAATTTATATATGAGGACAAACCAATTTTTAATACACAGTATATTAAAATTAATAAATGCTTTTGGGGAGGATGGCCGCTGCTTTAAATAGCCTAGTGTGAGGACGGGTTGCAGCAAAAGCTTCACTCACGTACTAAAAATACAAATAAGTTTTTTTGTGGATTTGGTCAGCAGGTGGTGTGGGTGTGTCTGCCCTCTCTGCTGTTCCCGCCTGGCTGGTGTGGACGTGGCACGATTGCAATGGGGGGCCGTCTTCCCCTTGTTATGAGAGTAAACTCCGTGGGCCTGGAGTTTACTGGCCATGCTGGGTACTCTGGAGCTTGTCATGTGTGACATGCTCCGTATCCCGGTCGATGACATCTACGATGTTGAGCTGGTAACTGCTCACCGTGTCATTATCAAGTTTGTAAAGGAAGCGGTGTACCGTGACTTTCTTCGGCGGTACGAGGGACGTTTCTTGTGGCTGCCGGATGGTGCCGGCTCTGTGACCCTTATGGACCGTAGTTGTGCCTTGACGTATGTGAGTGTCCATGGAACACCCATGGAGTTTCCCGAGGCCCTCCTCCGACGTTACTTCCAGCGGTTTGGCGCTGTCTTTAGGCAAGTTTACGGGTATGAGGATCAACATTCGTACCCTAGGGATCCGCCCGCGGTCGGATATTCCATCTTCAGTCCGGCTTTTAGGGTACTACGTCGGGGTGTACTATGCCAAGCAGCCGCGAACATGTTTTCGTTTTGGTCTGTTGAGACATCAGGTTGCCAGGTGTACTGTGGTTGCTCCCGTGGACATGTTCAGGGAAGAGGATTTCCAGCCACTCCCTTTAGAGGAGAACTCCGGGGGTGAGGAGGTGGGCGTCCTGTTCACTGCTGAGGCTCCCCCTGAGTCTCTGAGTGCGTCTCTAGATGTTGCGGACCCTCCTCAGGGTGTTACGGCGCAGTCAGCGGTTCTTCTTGCTCCAGTCACTGTCCCAGCCAGGCGATCTCTGAGCGTCGTCGGCGCCCTCCTCTTCCTCGTCTCCTGCTACTGTGCCTGGTCCTGCGCCCTCTCCTTGTGTCCCAACTGTGCTGGATGATGGGATGGCGGCATCGCATCCTGCTGTGTGCGGCCTAGTTCCCCCTGTGGGCTAGGCTGCTGTCGTCTTGCGTCGTGCGTTGGTCCGCCTGACGTGTGTTGCCCGTGGTTCTGGGTCCGCCTCCGGCTCTGAGGATGTGCAGCCGGGGTCCAAGTGTTCCGGGCGTTCGTCTTCTGCCTGGGCGGATGTGGGTGACTTCAGTGACTGAGTCTTCGGGTGTCGACAGGGTGGTTCCGGGTGGGTCGCATTCTGCACAGTTGGTGGTGACAGAGGTCAGTGTCCCTGCTGCTGCCAGTGCCCGTGTCTCTGCAGTGCCTGCTGTTTTGTCTCTGGCAGGAGGCTCTCCACAGTGGGGTGTGGTGAATTCCTCTGCCTTGGATGGTGTGGATGCTGGTGCTGGGCATGGCCTGGTGGTGAAGTTACGGAAGGATGCTCGTCGTCCGGGGTCCCTGCCGTTGTCTGGTTGTGTGCCTGTTGATGCGGGTGCCCGTGTTGGTGCCTTATGTCAAGTTCTTTCCCATGAAGATGTACGTTGGGGAACTGGAGGACGTGTTGCCGGCATCTGTGATGCCGCCGGGTCACTGGGACGAGATTGCAGAGTTACTGCTGTCTGACGAGCCGGAGAACTTTTGTGGTTCGCAGGTTCCCTGCATGTGAGGGCGCCTGGTGGCCATTCGCCTCGTCAGTAATACCATTTGGGTCCCGTGTTTGCGGGTATTTGTTTCCGGGGTTCCGTATGTTATGACTTTCCTGGTGGATGTGCGCAATCCTCAGCAGTGGTTGCTCTGGGAGGCGTTCAATGTGCGGTTCCCGAGAGACCGGTTTCCGGGCAGTATGTGCGCTAATGTCCTGTTTCTCTGCTTCGTTTATGTGGTGTAGTGTGTCCCTCTGGTTGCTTGCTTGCCCTACTGTGTGTTGTATTTTACGTGTGTTTATTGTCCTTATGTGCTCGTGCCTCTCACTTTGTTGCGAGGCCGATAGTTTCTTATGCGTTATACTGTTCATGTGCTTGGGTTGTTGTTTTTTTGGGTGTTTTGTGTTGTTTATATGCCCTGTATTTTTGTGTTTTGTGTTGTGTTTCTGCCTTACATGTTGTATAGTGTTTTGTGTTATGTTCTTGTTTTGATGTATGTTGTGTTTCTCTTGAGTTATCTTTCAAGTTGTATTTCCTGTTGTGCTTTGCTGTCGGTCCTTCCGACCTGTGATTTTATGTTTGCTTTGTATACTCTGTTACTATGTTTTGTTTAATTGTATTTAATTGCATTCTAGCATGTAAAAATAAAAAAAAAAATAAAAAATAATCGTTAATAGAACCTAAACACCTAACTATACACAGAGTTTTAAAGTATAAGAATATTAATTTATATTTGAGAGCAAATCTATTTTTATTACACAGTGCTTTAAGATTGAGGAATGCGTCTTGGGGGAAGGCAGCAGCTTTAACGAGACTGGCCTGAGGACAGGTTGACTGATAAATTACCGAGTGTTTTGGAATAAAGATAATGTAGATAAGAACATGTTCATCAGCTTCTTGATAATTAGGAAGAATGCGCTGTAATTAGTTGAGTAGTGAAGGAAAACATGTGATGAGAGTTCAAGGACGTTAAACTTCACAGCAAGTGTAATGGGGGGGGGGGGTGTGAGCGCTGTAAGTGTCGTTGTAACAAGCGGAACATCAAGATGACCAGTGAGGCGGTGAGTGTATACAAGGAAGCAGCCAAACAATTTCTTTGGAAGATGAAAAGGCAGACAGTCCTAACTCCTCACAATCTTCACTGTTATCTCTGGTAAGTACAAATGGATTGTGCTAGTAGTGCATGTTGCTCTTTTTTTATATTTATATTGGACAGTACAATATAGTATTTGGACAGTATTTCAGTATAAAAAACTGTACAGGGTATGAAAGCCCACTTAATTAATATCTCTGATATCCATAAACATAGGGCGCTGAACTTTAGGGTTCTCTGTCCCAGGGTATAAGAGAGTGGGCAATAATTACCTCTGTACTGCAGTTGTTTTCACAGTGAAAACAAGTCAAGCTTTCTTGTCTCCTTATAACTATTAAGTAAGTAATTATCAAAAGAAGGCACCTAACCGGGAAGGCTATGTATGTAGCACCATCAAATGTGAGGGATAATCAGAGGGCGCTAAATATCACCAAGGATGCCAATACGAGAACAGAAACGCATAAGGCGAACGATATCAAAAGTATCTGAGTCACCAAGAATACTATCGAGGGACAAGCGACCGCGGGGGACGGTCGGAAAACAAGACACACGCTCGTCCCGGAAGTCAGGACATTCAACAAGGATATGCATGACCGTAAGAGGGACAATGCAATTTGGACAATAAGGAGCAGGGCGGCGCTCCATCAAGTGACCATGAGTTAAGCGAGTATGGCCAATACGCAACCTCGCCAGAGCCGTTTCCCATCGCCGGTTATGGTGGTAGGAGGACGGCCACGAGGACACACAACTCTTAAGAGTACGCAGTTTGTTTCCAGTAACAGAAGACCAACAAGCCTGCCAACGGGTAAGGATGGAGGAATGGATAACCGGGTAAAAATCGGAATAAGGAATACCTTTACGAGAGATGGGACAAGAGCGGACAGCTTCCCTGGCGGCAGCATCCGCACGCTCATTTAAAGAGACACCAATATGGCTGGGAACCCAACAAAACTCAACCGACTTAAATTTACTGTGAATAAGAAACAGCCAATGCTGGATCTCGACAACCACTGGATGAACCGGATTAAAGGACCCGAGAGCCATGAGGGCACTACGAGAGTCAACAACAACTACAAAGGAAGATTGACAACGAGAAAGCAGGAGACGAAGAGCATAGAGAATAGCATAAAGTTCCGCTGTGAAGATGCTAGTCTCCGGAGGTAAGCGACACATATAAGTGCAATCAGGAAAAACAACAGAGTAGCCTACACCGTCCGCAGACTTAGACCCATCGGTGAAGACGGAAACGGAGCGGGAGTGAGAAGAAAAGTGCTCAAGGAAAAGGCGTTTTAGAACCGTAGGAGGGGTAAAAGCTTTAGTGATGCGGGTTAAGGATGTACAAAACTGCGGAAGGGGGACTCTCCACGGGGGCAAAGAAGGAACAACACGAGGAGAAATATTAGAAATACGAACTGAAAGAGAATCCTGTAAGCGAGATAACCGGACAGAAAGAGGGAGGTGGTGAAGAGGAACAGGAACCGCAGGAGGGGCAAAAGTTAAAGCACGACAGAGGCGAGAGGAAGGATGTTGCAAGGACCGCGCAAGATAGCGAAGACAGTAGCGATCACGGCGGTCCTGGAGAGATAGGAAGCCAGTGTCAACATACAAGCTGAGGACGGGAGTCGAACGAAAGGCACCAGAACTGAGGCGCAACCCAGTATGGTGCAAAGCATCAAGACGGCGAAGAGTAGAAGGAGAAGCAGACGAGTAAGCAGGGCAACCATAATCGAGCTTAGACAGGACGAGAGAGGAATGTAAAGCGAGTAGAGTGCACCTATCCGCTCCCCAAGAAGTATGGGACAATACCCGAAGGAGGGTAAGGGCCTTAGAGCATTCAACACGGAGGTAAGAGATATGGGGCGACCAAGACAAACGAGTGTCAAAAATCAACCCCAAAAGCTTAGCGGAATCCTTGTACACAATGGGGTGACCATAAAGCGACAAAGAAGGACGAAGAACGACACGCTTCCGAGTAAAAGTCATAGCACAAGTCTTAGACGTAGAGAACCTGAAGCCATGATCGGTGGCCCAAGACGACACGGCATCAATCGCAAGTTGAAGCCGGCGTTGAAGGAGAGGCGAATCATCACCCTGACAGCAAAGGGTAAGATCGTCGACATAGAGAGCGGAGAAGACGCCTGAAGGAAGAGAGGAAAGAAGACCATTGAGGGCAACCAGAAAAAGAGTAGTGCTCAGAACACTACCCTGGGGCACACCTTCGTATTGCTGAAAAGAGGCAGAGAGAGCAGTACCAAGCCTCACCCGAAAGGAACGACGAGAGAGGAAGCTGCGGAGAAAGAGAGGGAGATGACCACGAAGGCCAAAAGAATGAAGTTGGGATAGAATATGATATCGCCAAGTGGTGTCGTAAGCCTTCTCCAGGTCAAAAAGGACGGCAACAACGGAGGTCTTCGCAGCAAAAGCAGTACGAATATAGACCTCCAAGTTCACCAGGACATCTGTTGTGCTGTGGCACTTGCGGAACCCAAATTGAGAAAGGAAGAGGTGGTGATGGTGTTCTAAGAACCGCATCAGACGAACGTTAACCATACGTTCAAAGAGTTTGCAGACACAACTTGTGAGGGCAATAGGGCGAAAGTCCTTAGGGAATGTTCCCAGAGACCCTGGTTTTAGAACCGCAGAGGGCCAGGGCACACCGAAGTTCAGAGAGAGAGAAGGGATCGTTATAGGGAAGGCAAAGATGAGTACAGAAATTCAAAGGATCTGTGGCAGAGGAGTTTCGGACGTAATGGTGAAGACATAAGATGCCCAACATTCACGTTTAGCCGTATGGATGGCCCTATGGGCCACCGCACTCGCCCTCCGAAACAAAAGAAAGGAATTGGCTGTCTGCCGGCGGCGATGTCTCTTCCAGGCTGCATGCTTACAGCGGACAGCCCGAGCACAGTCTGTATTCCACCAAGGAACGCACTTCCGTGGGCCCCGAGAGGAAGAGCGAGGAATAGAGCCGAGGGCAGCGTCGAAGACGGTGTTATGAAAAAGGAGGAGAGAGCGAGGGAGAGGCAAAAGGGAGAGGTCAGAGAGAGCAGCACTGAGGGTAAATAGGTTCCAGTCCGCCTTAGCAAACTGCCACCCAGGGAAGGAAAGGGGAGGGTGAAAAGAGAAAAAGGTAACAAGGATGGGGAAATGATCACTGCCAAAAAGAGAAAGGACAGCAACAGAGAACCATGAAGAAACAAAGCTAAAGAAGAAACAGCGTATTAAATAAGCTCAGGATCAGGGTCAGAGAAGTTAGGGTCAGCGAAGTCAGGGTTAGGGGGCATGAGTAAACTGAGTAAGGATGAAGTGAAGGGAGTGGGAGGACAGACCAGAGGCGGACGGGCAGGGTCCAGAGGAGGAGGAGGGAGACAACCGAGAGGGGCTCTCGGTTGAAGGGAGCCCCTCTCTTGATGTCCTTGAACGGGGACGTTCAAGGACAGGAGGAGGGGGGGTGGGCAGAAACCGGGGAGCGCACCTCAGCAAGGGGCAGCAACCGAGAGGAAATCGAGGGCCACAGAATATTAAAGGTCCTACCTTTTTATTTATTTATTTATTTACTTATATACTAGAAGGTAAATTGGATTGTAAGATTTGTAAGAGTACATAACATTGGTGTTCTTATATTCTTGCAAAGCCACAAGCACGCATAGCGTTTCGGGCAGAACTTGTATGATTATATGAACTGTGACGCTTGGTGCCTGGCCTGATGTTCCAGTTTGCATGATTGTAAACTTAGGGACTTGGTGCCTGGCCTGACGTTAACTCTTCCACTTGTAGAAATATCTGACAACTTAATGATCTTTTGTTATAAAGGAATTACACATTCAACTAGCATTATCTCTTTGTGCAGACATTCGCTTATCCCAGGCCACATGCCCATGCACATAACAGTGAGGCAGGTCTTCGATATAGAACAAAACAACTAGTCAACAGGGAAAACATGTGTGCTTTTGGGGAGAATATAAAGGTGTATGGGGCTGAGAGCCTGGGTGTATTGGGGTACTGTTAGGAATATGGGGGCTGCCACACTCTCGCAGCACAAGGCTGCCACACTCTCGCAGCACAAGGCTGCCACACTCTCGCAGCACAAGGCTGCCACACTCTCGCAGCACAAGGCTGCCACACTCTCACAACACAAGGCTGCCACACTCTCGCAGCACAAGGCGCCACACACACAACACAAGGCTGCCACACACACACAGCACAAGGCTGCCCCACTCGTCACAAGCCAAAGGCTGCCACACTAACACAGCACAAGGCTTCCACCCACCCACAGCACACGGCTGCCACACTAACACAGCACAAGGCGGCCACACCTCTCACAGCACAAGGCTGCCACACTCTCACAGCACACGGCTGCCACACACACACAAACACAAGGCTGCCACACTCTCACAACACAAGGCTGCCACACTAACACAGCACAAGCTTGCCACACTCTCACAGCACAAGGCTGCCACACTCTCACAGCACAAGGCTGCCACTCACACAGCAACAAGGCTGCCACACACACACGCACAAGGCTGCCACACTCTCACAGCACAAGGCTGCCACACTCCTCACAGCACAAGGCTGCCACACACTCATCAAACACAAGGCTGCCACACCTCACAGCACAAGGCTGCCACACCTCTCACAGCACAAGGCTGCCACACACACAGCACAAGGCTGCCACACACAACACAGCACAAGGCTGCCGCACACTCACAGCCCAAGGCTGCCACACACACACACAACACAAGGCTGCCACACACACACAACACCAGGCTGCCACACACACAACAGCACAAGGCTGCCACACACACACACCACAAGGCTGCCACACTCTCACAGCACAAGGCTGCCACACTCTCACAACACAAGGCTGCCACACTCCTCACAGCACAAGGCTGCCACACTCTCACAATACACAAGGCTGCCACACTCTCACAATACAAGGCTGCCCACACACACACACAACACAAGGCTGCCACACTCTCACAGCACAAGGCTGCCACACACTCTCACAGCACAAGGCTGCCGCACTCTCACAGCACAAGGCTGCCACACTCTCACAGCACAAGGCTGCCACACTCTCACAGCACAAGGCTGGCCACACTCTCACAGCACAAGGCTGCCACACACACTCACAGCACAAGGCTACCACAACTCTCCCAATACAAGGCTGCCACACTCTCACAGCACAAGGCTGCCACACTCTCACACAACACAAGGCTGCCACACTCTCAGCACAAGGCTGCCCACACACTCACAGCACAAGGCTGCCACACTCTCACAGCACAAGGCTGGCCACCACACACACAGCACAAGGCCTGCCACACCTCTCACAGGCACAATGCACAAGGCTGCCACACCCACACAGCACAAGGCTTGGCACACTCACACAGCACAAGGCTGCCACAACTCTCACAGCACAATGTTGCCACACTCTCACAGCACAAGGCTGCCACACTCCACAGCACAAGGCTGCCACACTCTCACAGCCACAATGCTGCACACTCTCACAGCACAAGGCTGCCACACTCTCACAGCACAAGCTGCCACACTCTCACAGCACAAGGCTGCCCACACTCTCCACAGCACAAGGCTGCCACCCTCTCCACAGCACAAGGCTGCCACACTCTCACAGCACAAGGCTGCCACACTCTCACAGCACAAGGCTGCCACACTCTCACCAGCACAAGGCTGCCACACTCTCACAGCACAAGGCTGCCACACTCTCCACAGCACAAGGCTGGACACAACACACACACAGCACAAGGCTGCCACACTCACAGGCCCCCAGGCTGCCACACTCTCACAGCACAAGGCTGCCACACCACTAACAGCACAAGGCTGCCACACTCTCACAGCACAAGGCTGCCACACTCTCACAGCACAAGGCTGCCACACTAACACAGCACAAGGCTGCCACAACTCTCACAGCACAAGGCTGCCACACTCTCACAGCACCAGGGCCACCTTCACACACCCAAGGCTCTCACACACACAACACAAGCTGCCACACACACACAGCACAAGGCTGCCACACACACACACACAGCACAAGGCTGCCACACTCTCACAGCACAAGGCTGCCACACTCTCACAGCACAAGGCTGCCACACACACAGCACAAGGCTGCCACACACACAGCACAAGGCTGCCACACTCTCACAACACAAGGCTGCCACACACACAACAGAACAAGCTGCCACAACACAACACAAGGCTGCCCACACACACACAAAACAAAGGCTGCCACACTCTCACACAGTACAAGGGCTGCCACACTCTCACAGCACAAGGCTGCCACACTCTCACAACACAAGGCTGCCACACTCTAACACAACAAGGCTGCCCCACTCTCACAACACAAGGCTGCCACACTCTCCAGCACAAGGCTGCCACACACTCACAACACAAGGCTGCCACAATCTCACAAACACAAGGCTGCCACACTCTCACAACACAAAGGCTGCCACACACTCACAACACAAGGCTGCCAACACTCTCACAGGGGGCACCAGGGCTGCCACACCCTCACAGCACAAGGCTGCCACACTCACAACAGCACAAGGCTGCCAACACTCTCACAGCACAAGGCTGCCACACTCTCACCTCACAAGGCTGCACAACTCTCGCAGCACGGCTGCCACACACACACAGCACAAGGCTGCCACACTCTCAGGGCACAAGGCTGCCACACTCTCACAGCACAAGGCTGCCACACACTCACAGCACAGAGGCTGCAGACACCCCTCACAGCACAAGGCTGCCACCACACTCACAGCACAAGGCTGCCACACTCTCAACAGCACAAGGCTGCCCAAACACTATAGAACAAGGCTGCCACTCACAACACAAGGCTGCCACACACACACAACACAAGGCTGCCACACACACACAACAAAAGGCTGCCACACTCTCACAGCACAAGGCTGCCACACTCTCACAGCACAAGGTTGAGCAGGTTGTCCTGGCAGATGGAATAGTAGAAGAATGAAAGGGAGGAGGTCCCAGCGAAGGTGTAGTGAGAACCGTTGTGCTTCAAGTAGAAGTATGAGGACGGGTCGGTGTTGTCCACGAGGCTTGTGGGGTCCAGGTCCGTCTGGTTGTAAGGTATGGCCGCTCCTCCCGCGTCCCAAGTGGGCTGGCCGCCTGGCTTGCGAGTCAGGTTCACCCAGTATGGAGTGTTTTCTGAAAATATAAGAACATTGGCGTTCAGCTCTCTGCCCGGCCCCAGGCTTCGTCTCAACTACTAGAACACTTCACTACATTCCCAACACACTGATTGCCGTAACCAAGACTATACTTAATAAATATCAACAACCATTAAACTCTTTGTCTGATTCCCGCCCGAAGGTCGGCCATCTTGGCGCGCGGATTGAACGCTCCTGGCTGGACTTTCTTTCCACACTTTACCTAGAGCTCATCTTTGAATTCAGCTGGCTTCTTTGGGCCAGTGTGTGCTCACTGCAGCTACCCAGGGGCTCACAGCACCGGGGAAGGCCGGAGCCTCCCTAATGGACGCCTCCCCGAGCGGGGGCGCCATGGATGTTGACAGCAAGTCCCAGAGAGGAAAACGTCTGCTGGAAAATGAGTCGGCTGATGCTGCCCCAGAGCGAGATGCTAAGAGGATGTCTTCGCCTTCAGAAGACCGTAGTCTTGTGGTACCTCATTCCTCGTTTGTGGTTGTCTTAATCTAGTCAGAATCAGGTCAGTGCGTGTTTGCTAATCCTCGTACCTTAGGTGCAGCAATTGAGGCTTCGGTATTGTGGCAATATTGCCTGCCGATACCATACGTACCCTGGGTAGGGG
>NW_025567611.1:0-49617 GCF_020424385.1 Procambarus clarkii | reverse complement strand
TTCCACAAACTTACGTCTCCAGGTCCTACTACCTTCTACCACCAGCCTCCCTCTCCCTCTCAGACGGGTCCTTCTGAAGATGTATTATTTAATACGAAAGTACTTAAGGAAATTCCTGTCTTAATGCTTCTTTCGTGGTCTGACATTGTCACATTTTTCATCACATGTTAATTTCTTCGTGATTTACACACACACACACACACACACACACACACACACACACACACACACACACACACACACACACCACACACACACACACACACATGAGAGAGCCCAGTAGGCTCAGGAATCTGTACACCAGCTGAATAACAGTTGAGAGGCGGGACCAAAGAGCCAGAGCTCAACCCCCGCAAGCACAACTAGGTGAGTACACACACACACACACACACACACACACAGTGTGTGGAGAGGGGGAGGGGGAGGGGGGAGTACAATCACCATGTACACCAGTTGATTGACGGTTGAGAGGCGGGACCAAAGAGCCAAAGCTCAACCCCCGCAAGCATAATTAGGTGAGTACAATTAGGTGAGTACACACACACACAAGTAATGGAATTAGGTGAAGGGAGCAGGAGGCTGAACTCAAGATACCATCTGGGAGGTGAAATCCTGCAAGAGTCAAATAGAGAGAAAGATCTGGAGGTTGATATCACACCGAACCTGTCCCCAGAGGCCCACATCTAAAGGATACCATCAGCGACATATATTAGATTGGCCAACATAAGAACTGCGTTTAGAAACTTATGTAAGTAATCGTTCAGGATCTTGTATACCACTTATGTCAGACCAATCCTGGAGTATGCAGCGCTAGCCTGGAGTCCATACCTAGTTAAACACTAAAGAAAGTTAGAGAAGGTTCAGAGGTATGCCACCAGACTGGTCCCAGAACTGAGAGGTATGAGCTACAGGGAAAGGCTTCGGAAGCTAACCCTCACGTTCCTGGATAGCAGAGGAGTAAGGGGAGACATGATAACCACCTACAAAATTCTCAGGAAAACTGAGAATTGTCCACCCTTTGTCCACAGGGTGGACAAAGACAAACTATTTAGCACGGGTGGAACACGAACAAGGGAACACAGGTGGAAACTTAGTACCCAGATGAGCCACAGAGACATTAGAAAGAATTTGTTCAGTGTCAGAGTAGTTAACAAATGGAATGCACTAGGCAGTGATGTGGTGGAGGCTGACTCCATACACAGTTTCAGATGTAGATACGATAGAGCCCAGTAGGCTCAGGAATCTGTACACCAGTTGATTGACAGTTGAGAGACGGGACCAAAGAGCCGAAGCTCGACCCCCGCAAGCACAACTAGGTGAGTACACGCGCGCACGCACACAAGTATAGTTACTAGAACTCAACGTCCCACTGTCCACCTTACCAGTCTAACTTTACCTCCTTCCACCCATCTTGTATTCCCAGGCCCACCACCACCTCTTTGTCAACCTCTCGAAAGCCCACCACCCTAGCCCATTACCTCCTGTCAACCAACCTCTAACCCACCACCACCACCTCTCAACCACCCCCCTAGCCCACTACCACCACCACCTCTCAACCACCCCCTTAGCCCACTACCACCACCCAACCTCTCAACCACCCCCTAGCCCACTACTACCACACCTCTCAACCACCCCCTAGCCAATACCACCACCTCTCAACCACCCCCCTAGCCCACCACCACACCACCTCTCAACCACCCCCGTAGCCCACGGCCGCCGTCCCCCAAGCCAACACAACCATTCCGAGCATAAGGTATTAGTATCATCGTTCACCACTACTTACGAGCGCCATCCTTCCTGGAGGAGATACGAGGGCATCATCCCCCGCTAGGACCTGCCTCCACACCCCTCCTCCTCCCCCCCCACCCTCCCACTCAAACACGCCCCCCCTCCCCATCTCCATCACCCCACTCAAACCCCACTATACTCCATATACCACCCAAACGCCACTACCTTCAACACACACACGCTCCCCACACCTCAAACGCGCACCATCAAAACCTTCTACTTGCTTCATCACCGCACCTTACACCTACAATCACCATAACACCACTTTACAACCCAGGCACTACGTCGACCTCAGATTATCACCATAACTACTACCCCCCCCCCCCGCTCCCTTAACTACCACGCGGGCGCCAGTGACGCACCAACCACCTAAGGGCATCGTTATAGCCACGTAATTGACTCCTGACCACAGCTATCCTATCATGTACGACTACCGTCGCGGTCATTTTCAAACACGATCACAGCTGCAGCGCTGGAGTGATTGGCTGCCAAGATCACTATAGAGGATTTGGTCACATGAACCAGCTACCCAAACTATAATTACAACTGTAACTAGCAATTAAATATCTAACACGAACTAGATTTCCACTACAAATCATTACCATCCGCCCCCCCCCCTCCCCCATCAGAGTAGTTAACAAATGGAATGCATTAGGCAGTGATGTGGTGAAAGCAGACTCCATACACAGTTTCAAATGTACATATGATAGAGCCCAGTAGGCTCAGGAATCTGTACATTAGTTGATTTGACAGATGAGAGGCGGGACCAAAGAGCCAGAAGAGCTCAAACCCCTCGCAAACACAACTAGATGAGTATAGCACATCCGCTCGCTATCCATCACAACCGTCACGTCATCCACATTTCTGCTAGAGCAACCATGGTTGACTGGACAAGCTTGCAACAAAGACTATTGAGATTGCTCCGAACTGCCGTATGATTCGGGACAATTTACAGAGAAATCACAGTAACGTGATGTATATGACTGAGAAAATCCACGAGCGACGTGAAATCCACAGGGCGTGGTTGTGTCTGGGAATATCCAGCGCATACATACATACATAAAGTAGGCTAAGCATTGAGAAGCGAGACCGAAGAGCTAAAACCCAACCTTCCTACAAATACAATTAGGCGAGTACAATTCGGCATGTGTACATACACACACACACAACTAGTGAACAACCTTGGTCAAGCAGTATAAACAACCCTAAGCTATTGTAAGCTGAATTATAATCTCGTTTTATTCACATTATCAATTTTCGAGAATGTTGTACATGGGTTGGATGAAGCACGGCAGTAGGAAGCCGCATAAGGGCAACCACTGTTTCTCTGACGTATTCCTACCGTCCCTCTGACTCAAGTAGGAAACCGATTGGAACAGCAGTAGCAGCGCGAGGAAGTGCAAGAGCAGCAGTAACAGCAGCAAGAGCGGCGATGACAGCAGCAGCAGCAAAGTGGGCAGAAGCAGCCGCATAAGCAGCAGTGAGCAGCAACAGCGAACTGTGATCAGCAACAATAGTAGCAGCTACAGCAGCAGCAGCGGCGAACTGCGAGCAGCAGCAACAGAAGCAGCAGTGTAAACAGCAGCAGCAGCGAGCGGCAACAGCTGCTGCGTTTATCAGCATCAAAAAAGAGCAAGAGAGGGTATAAGTGTACCCACCAGGAACACTTAGCGATATAAACAACATTAGTAGAAGCTACATTAGATTCATATCGAGAGATATATCGGCAATAATGTTGCAGTGAGAGAAGCATCAATAGACGAAGAGAACAACACGAGCAAATACAGCAACACCGGCAGCCGGGCTTATATATATCAACAATAAAAGTTGCAGCAGACGAGCAGATGCAACAACGGCTACAACAACAACAGCAGCAGCAGCAGCAACAGCAGACAAGCAGCAGCAGCAGCAGCGCCACGGCCACAATTAGGTTCATTACTGTTTACGAGCGGGCGCCCCTCCGCCTCCCTCCTCCAGCGCTTGAGGATTCCAGATCTTGGAGGCACTTACGGGCGAGTCGCTCCCCTGGGCCGCATCCTGGAGCCTCCCCCGTCGTTTGCTCGCGGCTCCAGTCAATCCCTCACTGACAGACGGCGCCACCACTTCCAGACCTGACCTGGAAGCCGATAATATGGAACCTGAGATCTTCCACCAACGCCTCTCTTGATGCCGGCGCCCCCCCCCCTGACCCCTCCTCCTCCGCCTTCCCCCTGCCCCTCTCCCCCCCCCCCACATTCTCCTCCCTTCTCCTCTTCCCCCCCCCCTTTCTCCCTCCAGTTTCCAGTCATAGTGCTCCTCTGTGTGCTAATGAAGGCCTAGGCTGAGTCGTGTTATGGCAGTGGACGATTATTTTTTTCCCTTAGCTCCGTACTCGGGGAAACAGCATTGTGATGGTCGGGACAAAATTGGTCGGATGACTTACCTTGATGACCCTACGGAGTGCGGCTAATTTTTGGGCGTCTCGCCATCGTTTCTTGGATAGTGCCAGGCTGAATTTTTCTGCCGGATCCTTTTATCATTTGCTGATGAGGGTGTTTCTCGGGCTTATTTTTTTCTCCCCCTCTCCCTCCCTCCCTCCCTTCCCCCATAATGGCATTGAAACGTCAGGTACAAATGTGTGTTTCAATGTGAAATTGTAAAATCCCATTGAACTTAGTAATCGGAGGACCGAACAGCGGAATCTTGCCCCAGTAATCTTTGTGTCTCTAATTCCATTAGATCTTTACAACCCGGGTATGGGATAATGAGGAAGATGGAATTAGAAAGGGGTTAGGGAGGTAGGTGGACGGTGGCGGTGATGGCGAGAAGGAAGGAGAAGAGGAGGAGGAGGAGGGGAGAGTAAGAGCAAGAGGATAAGGAGGAAGAGGAAGATCGTGGTTCATTTGGTGAGCATTTGCCAGGTTGCGCCGGAGTTAGAGTCCCCTGGAGACCTGCTCACATTTGGCTTATTGTTAGGACGCCCCGGCCCCACCTCACCTTAGCGCGCTACTCCCCTTAATGAAACAGCCGCGTACACACACTGCCGGAGACGCTGCCGCAGTCCCACACTCATGTCTCTGCCTCCCTCCTCACCGCTACTACCACACTACTACTCTACCTGCTGGGGAAGGATTTGTTACACGTTGGGGGGGGGGGGGGGGGGGGGTTAATGGGGGTGTTGTAATGCACCTGGTGAGTGTCGTTGTACCTGCAGCAGCGCCTGCCCCCTCTGTCTTCCCCCTCCTGCAGGAGATTTTGTTACAGAACACAAGGAGGGTTTTCTTACCTGCTGGCTGGGTGATGGGGGAGGGGAAGGGGTGTAATCACACACACACACACACGTGTCTGGAACTTCACATGAGGGAGTATAAGCAGGAGCTACTTAACCTGAGGGACAAGGGTGTTATGGTTTATTTGCCACGTGAATTAAGGGCGCGGAACGTTCCCCTATTCCGCGCCAAAGGAAAGTATCAGAATATTTACAGGACAGCTTCGTACCTGCACACGAATGTTATTACCTGTACCTGTACCACACGAGGGAGTCCAAGGCCGTGGGTTCTTGCCCACCGTATTACCTCTGTATTATACTCAAGCAGTGTGAGTTAGAATCTTGACTAACATGTGCTAGAATTAACTAAATACGTGTTATTGTTAACAACGAAAATTGTGGGAATGTGGTGAGGCTTTTGATACGAGGTCGGCTCGGCTGCTCGGCGGCTGTGATCCCGATTTGTCGGGCGGAAGAGGATTGGCATCTGACGTAGCTTACCTGCGAGCAGAGGTTTATTATAAGGAGGGGTGTGTGGGGTCCTGGAGGGGCAATTGTTCCTTCCTGACGTAGGTGTAAGACGCCCCGGCCGACGGAGGGGGGAGAGCGAGCTGATTACAAGGCCCAGAGACTGTGTGTGTGTGTGTGTGTGTGTGTGTGTGTGTGTGTGTGTGTGTGTGTGTGTGTGTGTGTGTGTGTGTGTGTGTGTGTGCGTGGTGTGGGGGGGGGGATCATTTGGACCTTGCTTCCCTCTTCTAGTGTGTTGCAGTTTTATTTCGCGGGCGTCGGGATTACTGGTGTAAGGTGTGGTTTTTTTGTGAGGCCGTTGTCGTTCTTTCCATGAGTGGGGAGCGTGAGCCGGCTGTAGTTCATGCCTAATGGCCGGCGGGAGGTGGGTGTCTGCATCCTACCATTACTGCAGTTTTCTCCTGCCAACACCCTTACTTCTAATGGATTTTCGCGTTGATTCCAGCGATTAGGGAACGCTGTTAAGTCTGTATGAGGTTCTGTGTTTTGCAACTTAATTTTTGTCTGTTCAATATGAAGCTATTTTTTTTGGGGGGGGGGTGAGGGTGGTAATTTAGCGTGTTGGATTAAGTAATTGGTTGTTAGGATAATATGTGATGCAAGTTCCTGAAGGATTTTTCATTCTATTAGTTACAGTTGTCGATGCTTGTCGACATAATTTCCTTCATCTTACTACCTACTAACCAGCATAACTAGCCTCGTGTCACCAACTATCCTCGCTAGCAAGCGTTACTAGCCCGCTTCACAAGCTAGCGTCACTCCAATGCCCTGCTTGCTTTTATTAACGTATAAGATGCCTTTAATGATAACGTATCAACCACACGACCAAACTAACTCTTGAAATATGTAATGACTACAAAATAAAATAGCAAGAGTCAAAGGGGGATTGTTCAGAAAATACAATTTCTGTATCGAGCACAAGTTATCGTACATCAATCCTGGTCCCTGGTCGGGTTTGACGAGTAGACGCACACTAGAAACCGTCTAAGATATCTAGAAATCGTCTAGTTTCATTTTTACAGGGATATTCCTGCGCGAGTTCTTAAAAGCCTCTGATACGACCTGCCAGATGACGGACAGGTCCACGTCTGATGACCTGCACCGCCCTTCCTTTGCAAGCTTTGCAAGCTTTGTAATTGCAAGCTGTGTGCCACAGTGACGGGGTTGGGGGGGGGTTGTCGCATTTCCATTCTTCCCCCGTCCCTCTCCCCCACCCTTTTCTAGGGCTGACCATGCAGGGCCTATACAAACGGAAATAATGATATAAGATTACATAAACTGTTCCCACTGAATAATGAGGGAACCACCCAGAGCAAATCAAAGGTCGCCGCTGTTTGGACAAGTGTGGGGAGTTAATTTGGCGAGATGAATAAGGTGATTGGGTGACGTAGGGGTGATTCAGGCTGAACCCCTGACTGGGTGACGTGGGAATGGTTAAAACGAGGCTTAAGACACACACACACTCCCTAACAGTATACTTTGCCAGTATAACTTGGCAAAGTGCTCGAGATAGAACACAATTTAGTATTGTACAAAAGAACTGATTAAGTCCCCCAGGCGCTGGACCTCGAGGAGAGAGAGAGGAGAGATTTCCTTATTTCCATTAAGGAAATAATGGAATGGGCGAACTGTATATTCCAAAATTGAGAGAAGGCACTCGGCACTGTCCTAAAGAGGAGCCTACTTTACCTAAGAAGAAGGAGCCTAAGACGCTTCTGTAATTGTAGCAGAATACTCAATTGGGGTGAGATAATACTTAGCAAAGAGAAGGATATAATAATTGTAAATGAGAGGAATTTAGGAATATGACAAGTGGCGTTCTTCAAGGCTCAGTTCTGGGTCCCATACTGTTTCTTTGGTCTATGATGTCCTAACAGTTACCAACTCCTCTTCCTCTTAATGTCATCAGCCTCTTTACCCCCCCCCCCCCTCTCCTATAAAGCCTAACTACTAGTATCTGCCCCTTCAACCACACTCTACGTACCTCCCCCCCCCCCTCTCTCTCTCTCTCTCTCTCTCTCTCTCTCTCTCTCTCTCTCTCTCTCTCTCTCTCTCTCTCTCTCTCTCTGTCTCTCTGTCTCTCTCTCTCTCTGTCTCTCTCTCTCTCTCTCTCTCTCTCTCTCTCTCTCTCTCTCTCTCTCTCTCTCTCTCTCTCTCTCTCTCTCTCTCTCTCTCTCTCTCTCTCTCTCTCTCTCTCTCTCTCTCTCTCTCTCTCTCTCTCTCTCTCTCTCTCTCTCTCTCTCTCTCTCTCTCTCTCTCTCTCTCTCTCTCTCTCTCTCTCTCTCTCTCTCTCTCTCTCTCTCTCTCTCTCTCTCTCTCTCTCTCTCTCTCTCTCTCTCTCTCTCTCTCTCTCTCTCTCTCTCTCTCTCTCTCTCTCTCTCTCTCTCTCTCTCTCTCTCTCTCTCTCTCTCTCTCTCTCTCTCTCTCTCTCTCTCTCTCTCTCTCTGTCTCTCTCTCTCTCTCTCTCTCTCTCTCTCTCTCTCTCTCTCTCTCTCTCTCTCTCTCTCTCTCTCTCTCTCTCTCTCTCTCTCTCTCTCTCTCTCTCTCTCTCTCTCTCTCTCTCTCTCTCTCTCTCTCTCTGTCTCTCCCTCTCTCGCGTCTGGGGGGACAAGGCAGGAGCAGTGGCTGCCGGCCGTTGGTAATAACCAGGAGATAGTCGCGATTGAAAAATAAATTAGCATTGAATGATGATGATGTTGTTTCTCTTGACCTTAAGACTTGATGGGAGGAAAAAAAAGTCGGAACGAGACATTAATTAAGGATGAATGATGGAGGAGAAAGGCGTGCCTCTATGGGTACTGTGCCACTTTGGGGCGTTTCGTTTTATTAACGGAAGGGAAGGAATGTGGGGGGATCAATGGGAGAGTACTTGGGGAGGGAGGGGAGAGGTGAGTACTTGGGGAGGGAGGGGAGAGTACTTGGGGAGAATATTCGACGTTTGGGGAATCGGGATGAGGGGTGGTGAGAAGAGTTTGTTTGGGGAGGGTACGTAAATTAAGGGAAAAAGGTGGAGCACGAGTTTGAAAAGGGTGTTGAGGAGAGAAAGGGGGGGGGATGGGGAGAATAGGGACTCGAGCAAGAGGGGGGTGGATGAAAATCCACTGCGGCTGGTCACTGCACAAGTTTCCTTCAAGTATTACTTTTAGTGTGTATATAGTGTTTAACATTACTTGTGAAGATATCACAGAATTGTACAATGTTACTCATTTAAATCGACTTATAATCCCCCCTTTCTTATTTTTTGCGATAATGTTTATGACTACATTGTTTAGGGGGGCTCCCCCCTCCACTCCCCCTCCCCAGCGAGAGCCACACATGTGTTGATGGGATAAAAAATATTGATTCAGGTGATGATGGGATGGTCCCGCCCACATGCTGGCATCCTGTCACGTGCTCCTGGACCACATGTTCAATGGAGGTCTGTTTACTTTCTGTTGGACCACAGGTACAACGCAAGTCTCTTTGCTTTCTGTTGATTTTTTTTGACCCCGTAAGATGAAAATTAACGGACGTTAAAAGTGTCGTTTGAGAAATCATTTGCGTATATAGTCAAATATTCCTCAATCTGCGATAAACCCGAAATGTATTAATCTTTCTGCAAATGAACTCCTTCAGCTGCGTATAATTTACAAAGAAAAATTTAAATATTCATAATATTCATTTATCACTGAGTTGACACGGAATTGCAGTATATTATTTACATAAGACAGAGACACTATCAGAAGCATAGCAAATAAATGTGTTTATATATTTAAATATAGAACAAGTGTTACCGCCATAGTGAGAGACACAATACACGCTGCATCTGCCTCAATAAATCACAACATAACTTCAGGAATTTGTATTCTCTTATCACACCAAATCGGGCTATTGAATGATGATTTAAAATCTATACTGAGATAATATAATCATCCTAGAGACCTTCATCAGCTTAGTTCCTATTGCAGCTTTATAATTCCTGTCTCAGGTACACTTTGTTTGGAATTATGTCTGAAATACAATTTTAGATTCATTGTGAAGGAAGGGAAGGATACGAAAAAGGTTTAAAAAAACGTTTAACAACCAAATACCCATTTTACTGTTGAGTTAAACAGAGGTTACAGTTAAGGATTTGCGCCCAGTCAATCTTCCCCGGCCAGGATACGAACCCAGGACAAAGCGCTCGCGGAACGCCAGGCGAGTGTCTTACCACTACACCACGGGGGCTTCGCAGACATACCTTGCAGCTCCCTTTCGGCGATTCCGAGGATCAATGTCTCCGTGGCCCGGTCTCTGACCAGACCTTGTGGTTGGTGGTGTGGTCATCAACACTGCTGACCAGACCAGCGGACGCCGCTGCTCACAGCCTGGCGGATGAAATGGTTGATGAGGTATCCTTTGGAGGTGTTTATCTAGTTCTCTTTTGAAGCCCGCGAGAGGCCGTTTTTATGCTTCAGGACAGAGAAGCCCGAGTCTTGAGCTGTGTGTGTGTGTGTGCGTGTGCGTGTGCGTGTGCGTGTGTGTGTGTGTGTGTGTGTGTGTGTGTGTGTGTGCGTGTGCGTGTGCGTGTGTGTGTGTGTGTGTGTGTGTGTGTGTGTGTGTGTGTGTGTGTGTGTGTGTGTGTGTGTGTGTACTCACCTACACGTGCACGCAGGATCGAGCTAGGCTTCTAGCTCCGCCTTCCGAACGTTCAGAGATTAATACAATGTATCTTACTTCTCACTCTTGTATCATATTTGCATCTCAACTCATCTTGGGCGTCCGTGAACTCGACAGCTTGTCTTCTGTCACGTTTTCAATGTCAGCAACAGACAATTAGGACATGGCGAACAGCCGCTTAATTTTTTTTTTTAATTTTCTTCTAATGCTTCTTGTTTCTGTTCAAAGGACTCGATAATTTTTTCCCCCAAGGAGTGTGTAGAAAGACATACGCAAGTTTTCACCAATGTGCTTAAAGGCAATTGTAGATCTGCCGCGCTATCTGTGTAGGTAAGTTTTTTTCCTGCCCTCGGTAGCAGCACAGGGAAGAGGGGGTAAAGAGAGGGAAGTGGTAAGAGCGATACCCAAAGGGAGGATAACCAAGAAGGAATGCGTAACGAGGGGAGAGTGAGTGAGGGGACAACGATAGGGAGGGGATAGGATGGAACTAGCTCGCTCGTTCCACGTGGGTAAAATCGCCTCGTCACCGCCACCATTAATAAGGCCGGTAATAAGATAATTATTGGTGGTGGTAAAGCGCCACTTTGTCTGGGCCGCCACGCTGCACGCTATGTCACACTTTATTGATTATTTTGACCATTTTTTTTTTTTTTTTTACGCTATCGTCTCATACATTCTCTTGTGAGTGTTGGAGCTCTGAGTTATCATTGCCCATTTCCTTCACTCTCACTTTGGATACAACATGTAAAAGATCTGAGAGTTATGATGCCTGACGACCTGACATTTAGTGAACATAACTAAGCAAATATAGCGGCGACCACAAAATTGATAGGATGGATTTGGAGACCCTTCAAATTCAGAGATCCCACCACCACAGTGTTTATATTATTTAAATCACTGGTTCAAGTTCAAGTATGTTTATTGAGACAAGAAAGAAATACATCTCAAAGGGATAGAGTAGCTTAGGCTATTTCTACCCCCAATTAGAATCACTGGTGCTGTCCCGCCTTGAGTACTGCTCCGTACTCACTTCCCATTTCAGAACAGGAAAATATTCTATTTCTAAAATAGAGGGAATACGGGGAACATTTACGAGACGATAAACGTCATGGTGGTTTATGTCCCAGAGAAGGACATTATTACATTATTGGCAGCGTTTCAAAGCTCTCAAAATGTACTCTCTGGAAAGGAGGCGAGAGAGGAATCAAATATTATGTACATGGAAGATACTTGAAGGCCAGGTCCCAAATTTGCACAGTAGAATAACATACTGGAGCAAAATATATGGAAGAAAAGGCAGAATGGAACCAGTGAAGAGTAGAGGTGCCATAGGCACAATCAGAGAACACCGTATGAACATTAGAGGTTCATCAAGAGGCTGTTCAATAATCTCCCGGCAAGCAAGATATATTGCCGGAACAAAGGTGGACTTCAAGAAACAATTAGCGGTCTGCGGGCCGCTCCAAGCAACAGCCTGTTGGACCAAGTTATGACAAGTCGAGCCTGACCCCAGGCCGGGCTTGGGGAGTAGATCAACTGTCTATTTATTAACCCATTTAGGTATATGTGCATTTGTGCAGTTACCCAAGATTATATGAAGGGGAGTACAGTGTGTGCCCTAGAACTCTCTTAAGTCAACTCCAGGTAATATTAACACCAGAATTAAATCGTGGCGTATATTGATTTAAATGTTTGTTTTGACGCAGGTGGATACAGGAGAAGACGGCTTCTAACTCGGTTATCAAGCTGACAGCTTTATTTCAATTTTGTTTTTGTTTGACATTGAGAAGTGGCGAAGCGCTTGCTGGCATATTTGCCGCGAAGAGTTCTGTAGAATGGCTTCATGTTCCGCGTCTGACCACAGTTCTCCCGAGCTTTAGAGCCCTGTAGCATGGCTAAGAACCAGTCAGTCTTATACACGCCTGAAAATTGCGTAATTTTAACTGAAGCGTAACTGAAAATTAATCATTGTACTCTCAGATACTAGCCGGCTGTTTTACACTGACTAGGCGTGGGATACCCCCCTCCCCCCCCCAACCCCAGTTCGATTCCCGGTAGTAGGCTACAGTATTATATTTGTTATATAATATTATGTGATTTGAACAGGCATAATTTTATTCGTGATTGTATTGCGGTAATGTTCATTACCGGGTGATGGTGCGAGGGAGGGATGGTGAGGGAGGGAAGGTGCGAGGGAGGGAGGGATGGTGAGGGAGGGATGGTGGCCACGTCAGGCCGCGTGTGGTGGTGTTGACACGTCACAGTATTTGTTGTGACATGACCCCCTAAGCATGATCCCGGTGTTTGCATATGTAAATATGTAACAGTGCTACATAGCGTCCTGTGCTCCGAGACCCCATTAATATTACGGGGGGGACGTCAAGCCGCCCACCTGCACCCAGCTACACCCCCTCCTCCCCTCCCCCACCCCTCCCCTACCCTACCCCCCACACACACACACACAATCCTCCCCTTCCTCCATCCAACACACTACCCTCGTGGCACCCGACCCACCTATCTGACACCGGGCCCTGGCACCGTTTTTTATGTGTACTGTCGCATCCATTACAGAGCCTCTCTCCCCCCTATTCCCCACCCCCGCCCCTGCCTACACCAGGCTCACCTACGCTGCCTCCCTTGCGATGGATTCGGCAATTTTGTCTCCTCGTTGCTGCTACTGCCGGCGGGGCGTCAGAGTATAGCGGTTATCTTTATGTGGCGAGGGATGTTAGCAGAGGATATAGCGAGCAGCAGCCATCAGGCAGGAGGGAAGGCTGGTGCTTCGGTAGAGGGGGACTTGAAAGTTTAGAACACCGGGGCGTGACACGGTATGGGGCGAGGGATTTGGATATGCTGGTATAGGGGAGGGGGAGGGGGAGGGGGAGGATCTGGCCTGGCGGGTATGAGGATAGAGGATCTGGCCTCGCGGGACCATTGAAGAGGACATGAATAAGTGTTCTGGTGCAGAAAAGCGAGCCAAGATACCCTGAAATGAAGGCGCTGTTAACAGCCCGGTATGGAGAACAGTATGTGTGTACATGCGTGTATAAAGGGAGGATGTATGGGCATGTTGGTATGGAAGGGATCTGGACACTGACAACACAGAAATGTTATCGAGACCGAAACAGAGAGAATATGTAGATAACGAGTGACTTTAGAAAGAGAACAGCTACAGATCTCTCCGTGAAGTGGTGGTTGCACTATCACCCACCCCACTCGCCACAGATTTCCGGCTGGGTTCGAGTCCCTGGGACAGGGAAGGCCGCTTAATAAGTATCGATCCTTATAACTATTCGCCTCTGTTCATCCAGCAGTATTTGGAGACCAGGTGGTAAGCCGATTGGCGCGGGTCGCATTCCAGGGAACACTTGATGGATACGTTGTTGTTGTTGTTATAGATTCAGCTACTAGGAACAAGAAATTCCAAGTAGCACGGGCTATGGTGAGCCCGTAGTGGACTTATCTGACACAGGAGCGGAGCTGTAACAATGTCATATTTTAACAATGTAATATTACGCAAAAATATTTTGCGTAATATTTGCTAATTGTGCGTAATTCGATAGGACTGACTCAGAGAATGGGCCGCGGAGTCAGTAATCCCCGGACCCACCTTAAAGTAGACCTACGGGCCTATAGGCTGTATTTCTCATTAACCTTCACTAACCTCTAAATTGAGTATGTTATTAAAAAAATGTTAGGCAGAATGTTCCAGGAATTGGCACGCGTTGCCACAGGAGACGGCCTCAGTGCCACAGAAGACGGTCTCGGGGCCACAGAAGACGATCTCGGGGCCACAGGAGACGGCCTCGGGGCCACAGGAGACGGCCTCAATGCCACAGAAGACGATCTCGGGGCCACAGGAGACGGCCTCGGGGCCACAGGAGACGGCCTCGGGGCCACAGGAGACGGCCTCGGGGCCACAGGTGGCGGCCACGGCGACTATCTACACCGACATATATGTGGCTGGTCTCGCTGGAATCAGTTGTAGAGGCACATATGAACGCCATGTGTGTCTGGGTGTTCTCACGCCCCAGCGGTTTATTAATAAGGGAACCGGGAGCTGTTTGTTTGAACCTCCAGTGATTATCGCGTATGTATGCAGTCACTTTGTATTCTGAAGGCTTTTCTGTATTATTGTGTATACTGTAGCTGTATTGTGGTGTAGTTTATGGGGTTAGCAGCCGTGAATACAAATATTTTTGTGAGATATAAATAAATCCTTCAGCAGGTGGTCTGGAGTGAACACTTCATAATGTATGCCGCCACCACCACCCCCACCTGCCACCACTGTTGCTACCACCACCCTTACTGACACCTCTGCTACCACCACCACCCCCACCTGCCACCACTGTTGCTACCACCACCCTTACTGACACCTCTGCTACCACCACCACCCCCACCTGACACCACTGCGACTACTACTACCACCCCCCTGGCACCACTGTTACCACCACCACCACCCCCTGACACCACTGCTACCACCACCACCACCCTTACTGACACCTCTGCTACCACCACCACCACCCCCTGACACCTCTGCTACCACCACCACCCCCTGGCACCACTGCTACCACCACCCTTACTGATACCTCTGCTCACATTGTCACCACCCCCACCACCAGCCCAGACACCCCCCCCCCCCTGACTCCACCGCCCACACTCACCATCACAGTGATGCAAAAAATTACAATTATTATTTAACTGCCACAGTAAATCTTGCCCAAGTGGACCAAGTATGCTAAGCGAATCCTAAGGTTAGTCTTGTTATGTCAGGCATCTCTCCACTCGCTATTGGCCCGCCAGCTGTTTTGAGTCGACGACATAGCCTCGCTTCCCGCCAAAACTTGAAGAGCTAACCAGGGCCAGGAGTCACCAAGCATTTTCGCAACCCCTTACGAAACCAGTACATCTTTCAGCAATCATGGCGTGCTTGTTTACATTGCCCAATAAACTCGCCCCTCGGGGCAAAATTAAAAACAAAACAAATGTACAGGTTTGGTAAGTGGTTGCTGGACGTATCCTGAACATGTCCTTGGAACTCAGACGGACCACAGCAGTAGCAATCTGACCTGTACAGGTGTCTGACCTGCCTGACCTGTACGGGTGTCTGACCTGTACGGTACTTAACCTGGCTACGATTGCAGGACGAGAACACCCCCCCCCCTCTCCAGCTCCCTGTTGGGTTGCACGCTTCGGGGTGTCGGGGCGGGGCGGGGCGGGGCGGGGGTTCCAAGCTCGTGCTCTCTACCGATAGCTCACTAGTGGTGATAGTTAATGTTTTGAACCTCCAACACTTGTTCGTGATTCATGACATCTGTGACTGATACCGCACACCTGTCCACCCCCCCCACCCCCCACCCTCCCCCCACCAATTAATCACCGCCAGAGCTTGACATCTGTGATAAGCTCCTGACAGCTACCATCAGTACTTGACACACCTTTGATCAGTTCCAGATATTTGCACGTACTCACTGACACATCCCTTCCTTACCTTCACAATACTTTTCAGATCATTATTTGCCCATTTGCTGTCACATTTAAATTGTTCACAAACAGGCCTATAGCTATGTTAAGAACAATATTTACCTCAAGTAGATGCCAATCGTCTTGTTAAATATAATTTTGTTTCCTTAAAACACACACTTAATATTATTTAAATGCATACACAGATAAATCACATTTTTTTTATTTAAATGAAGTTAATCTCTGAAGCTGGAAGACGGAACTCTTTGACAGCGTCGTGTGCACAGTTACATCGAACAAAATACTCTATGTTAATTATTTATGAAGTGAGACTAGCGAAATGTAACACTTAAGTGGATATCACAACACTTTACCCCCTTTCCTGGCGATAAACATTGCAGCTAGGGGGATGCGGAACATTGCAGCTAAGCGCTAGGGGAATGAGGAACATTGCAGCTAAGCGCTAGGGGAATGAGGAACATTGCAGCTAAGCGCTAGGGGAATGAGGAACATTGCAGCTAAGCGCTAGGGGGATGAGGAACATTGCAGCTAAGCGCTAGGGGAATGAGGAACATTGCAGCTAAGCGCTAGGGGAATGAGGAACATTGCAGCTAAGCGCTAGGGGGATGAGGAACATTGCAGCTAAGCGCTAGGGGAATGAGGAATATTGCAGCTAAGCGCTAGTGGAATGAGGAACATTGCAGCTAAGCGCTAGGGGAATGAGGAACATTGCAGCTAAGCGCTAGGGGGATGAGGAACATTGCAGCTAAGCGCTAGGGGAATGAGGAACATTGCAGCTAAGCGCTAGGGGAATGAGGAACATTGCAGCTAAGCGCTAAAGAATAAGGAACATTGCAGCTAAGCGCTAAAGGATGAGGAACATTGCAGCTAAGCGCTAAGGGATGAGGAACATTGCAGCTAAGCGCTAGGGGAATGAGGAACATTGCAGCTAAGCACTAGGGGAATGAGGAACATTGCAGCTAAGCACTAGGGGAATGAGGAACATTGCAGCTAAGCGCTAGGGGGATGAGGAACATTGCAGCTAAGCGCTAAGGGATGAGGAACATTGCAGCTAAGCGCTAAGGGATGAGGAACATTGCAGCTAAGCACTAAGGGATGAGGAACATTGCAGCTAAGCGCTATGGGAATGAGGAACATTGCAGCTAAGCGCTAAGGGATGAGGAACATTGCAGCTAAGCGCTAGGGGGATGAGGAACATTGCAGCTAAGCGCTAGGGGGATGAGGAAGCCCGAGAGAGCGTGCGCCACCGACAGAACGGCGTTCGGTGACGAGGATTCTTGGGCACGGCCGCTCGTAATGATGGTCAGCTGTCGATGTCACGGGGAAAGCCAGGTTAATTAGTAAGCGTTAACAGTCAAAGGGTTGGGTAAGTGAGCAGCGTCCGGGGCGTTAATGGGTTGGGCGGCCATCAGGGCGGCGGCTTGAGAGCGCGCGACCCTGTCACCATTCGCTAGGCTCCCAGCGAATACGCATTGAGCTGGTAGATCCAATAACCACGCATGCACCCGCTCGCGTGCGTGTTCGTGTGTGTGTGCGCGCGTGTGTAAATGATGTACTGAATTAATATGGATTTTTTGAGTGAACATTTTCGTTGGTAGTCTAACGACTTACCGAAAGTTAGTAGTAAGTAAATACTGCTAATCTACAGTAATTTGTTGTTTCGTGCGAAAGTGTTTGAGTGGTGTGAAGCCCGTACACAGAAGCCCGGATGTTAGGTAGTTGAGAGCACCATCTAGTGTCCGCACCGTCCAGAGACTCGATCAATAAATGTCCTACACACAAATACACATATATATGTACACACAGTATTTCACCGCATCCACCGGCTAGCTTGACTCTCCCAATCACATTCCTGGCTGTCGTGGCATCAGGCCATCACGCTTCGTGGCACTGAACTACCCACGAAGTACAGTAGTTCTTGGAACTACTTGGGCAGTAGTCCAAGTGCCCGATAACCAATTGAGCTTGTTGATCATTTACCTGGACGGTGCGAACGTCGAGGAACCTTCCTTCGGTCCTTCTCACCACTACCACCACCACCCTCCTGAAAGTGACGATGACGAGCCGACTCGTGCGAAACTCATTCTTTTCCTTCGCCACGCGACCGTTTTTCAGTGTCCACAATGCCGGTTGGATCCCTCCTTTGTTGACACTTGGTGCTGCTCTTTCAAGGCTTGATCGAGCTTATTACCGCACTATAGATTAATGACACTGCGATAAGGAGAGTTTGATCAAGCAGTTACGCCAACGAAGGGCCGAGCACACCCGATCTGGTCATCAGGTTAAGCGGCATTGTGGCCGACCAGCGGACTTAGTCACGTCATTAGCAGTAATTGGATTTTGGTGGTGGTGGTGGTGGTGGTAGTGGTGGTGGTGGTAGTGGTGGTGGTTCTCTGATAACTTTGTAATAGTGCGATCAACAGAGACCCGGGAAAGTGGTCATTGTTGGGCTCCTGAGGTTGCTGTGGCGACTACCAGACACTGTCAAATGGTGTAGCTGCAGAGGGCCCTCGGTCCCTGGACACACCGTGTAGCTTCAGTGGGCCCTCGGCCCCTGTGTAGCTACAGTGGGCCCTGGACCCCGTGTACCTACTGTGGGCCATGGACCCCGTGTAGCTATAGTGGGCCCCTGGACCCCGTGTAGCTATAGTGGGCCCCTGGACCCCGTGTAGCTAGAGTGGGCCCTGGACCCCGTGTAACTATAGTGGGCCCTGGACCCCGTGTAGCTATAGTGGGGCCCTGGACCCCGTGTAGCTACAGTGGGCCCCTGGACCCCGTGTAGCTACAGTGGGCCCCCTGGACCCCGTGTAGCTACAGTGGGCCCCTGGACCCCGTGTAGCTAGAGTGGGCCCCTGGACCCCGTGTAGCTACAGTGGGCCCCCTGGACCCCGTGTAGCTACAGTGGGCCCCCTGGACCCCGTGTAGCTACAGTGGGCCCCCTGGACCCCGTGTAGCTAGAGTGGGCCCTCGGCCCCTGGAACCACCAAACAAACATTAACCTACAAAAAAATATATTTTTATGACATTGCTAAAACGTAATTCTTTTTATTTAGTTTTTAAGTTACGTATTTGTCTTAATCTTTTGGGAGGTTGAACGATATTTGTCTATGAATCATTGCACTGTGTTAAATTATCATACACTTTTAAAAACATGTTGTGATTTGACCGGGACGATGACCAATTACTAAAGTGTGTTTCTCTTTTTGTTTCAGGGGAGGAATGCGAGGGAAAAGAAGGTGGCATCGACGGGGAGGAGGGCGACTCCCTGACCTCTAGCCCAAGACACCGCCGGTAAGTACATACCAGTTATTACATATTTGCGTATTAAGCTCTTGGAAGATCATCGTCATGATAAAGTAGACACCAAGCATTTTCCCCCATCTCCTTTTGAAGTATAGGAAAAAACACAAATAACCCGGTTAGGTTCCATATGTCTGCTTCACAGGAGGGAGGCTTTGAGTTATATAATAAATAAATATGAAATAATAAATAAATAAATAACTGTTTATTCAGGTAAAAGTACATGCTCTTAAGATGAGTTTAAACAGAATGTTGGATTTCTAGATAGAGGTAGTTCATACTAAGCCTAAAGTTCGGGCCATGGCTACAGCCTAACGTGTATTAGTTTGCTGTATTTGCTATAGTTTACTGCTCTTGTTGTAGTTTTATTTCATAAGAGAAGGATACTAACGTATGTTTTCTTTCCAGGGACAGTGGAAGTGTAGCGTCGCGCGAGGGACTCTCCCCTAAGATGTCACCCCGCCACTCCCCTCGAGAGTCCCTCAACTCCTCCCCGGCTCCCCTGGGGTCGCCGCGGGCCACGCCCCCGGCACTCCGCCCACTGACATCACCTCCCTTCATGAGAGTCTCCGACACCGAGGCCGATATTCTCGACTTCTCCCTGCGGCGTTCACCGGCCTTCAACAGGGATGACGCCCTCAGCATGTCCGCGAGGTCTTCCCTTGCGGGGTCGCCACCACCTGGCTTCCATCGCCTCGGTGACTCTCCGCTGGACCTGTCGGTGCCCCGCAAGAGGGCAGCAGATGCCCTACTGGAAGCGGCACAGGGCAAGATGCACCATGATCTCGCCAAGGGCTTGGGTGCTTGGGGCATCCCTCTACCACCCCACCTAGCTAGCGCCATGGCCCTCAGGCCTGACTTGGCAGCCCTCAAGCCGGAGCTGGCACTCTGGAATGGAAAGCTTAAGAGTGATAGCTTATCCACCAAGCTTCCCCCATTCCCCATGGGCGCAGTGTCTCACTC
Organism: Procambarus clarkii; assembly: GCF_020424385.1. NCBI lineage: Eukaryota > Metazoa > Arthropoda > Malacostraca > Decapoda > Cambaridae > Procambarus > Procambarus clarkii. The sequence goes on along the minus strand of NW_025567611.1, from coordinate 29,669 downwards.
ACCCTCCGAAGGTTCCAGAGCCTTGGAACGGATGAGTGAACTGAGTAAGCTGGGCGGTGACGGTGGTCTGGACTTGTTCAGGGGCGGGTTGAGCGGCAGTTCGGGTCGGGCGACGGCTTGGCAGAGCCACTGGCTTAGCAAGGGTCAGGATGCTACTAAGGACGTGCTTAAGTGTGTTTGGTGTAAAGCTTCATTTAACACTTTGGCTGAACTCACGACCCACATGAAAGAAGCCAAGCACTGCGGGGTGAACCTGCCGCCCCCTATCCCACCGCCTTCTTCCAGCGCCGCCTCTATGCACACCCACCTCCCGCCCCAATACACGCCCACTAAGACGCCCACCTCAAAACCGCCTTCTTCCTCCTCCTCTATTGCATCAGGTTCTTCATCCTCCAGTGACCTGATGTCGAGCATTAAGGAAACAATGCCGCTTCCCCGGAAACTTGTGCGTGGTCAGGATGTGTGGTTAGGCAAAGGTGCTGAACAGACCCGTCAAATCCTGAAGTGTATGTGGTGCGGCCAGAGCTTCAAATCTTTGGCCGAAATGACTCAACATATGCAACAGACACAACATTACACTAACATAATCTCTCAGGAGCAGATTATCTCATGGAAATCCCCCGAGGAAAAATCCAGTAGCCAAAGCCACGTGAATGCCGTTCTTACCTGTAAGGTGTGTGACCAGGCATTTGCTTCGCTCAAGGAACTTAGTAATCACATGGTGAAGAATGCGCACTACAAGGAGCATATCATGCGATCCATCACAGAATCTGGAGCACGGCGGAGGCAGACCCGGGAGAAACGCAAGAAGTCGTTACCTGTCCGTAAACTTCTGGAGCTGGAGCGGGCCCAGCAGGAGTTCCGTGCATCATCGGACGGCGGTAGGGGCATCAAGGACCAGTCAGGGTCAGGACGTATCTCGTGTGAAAAGTGTGGCGACAAGATAGAAACTCCTCTATTCGTGGACCATATCCGCAACTGTGTAGGCGCCTCTTCCCGCGACTTGCTCAAGTCAGCGCTGCTCTCCCCCGACAGCGACTACAGCAACAAGCTAGACTCTGCTCCTGAAACAGACAGTGAAGGTAAGAAGACCCCCGAGAAAACCCCCCGTGATAGCCCTAGGGAAAAAGACTTTGATAAGCCAAGGGGTCGTGGTGCTTCTGAATCTCCATCAGTCTTAAATGCTCTCGAAAAACTGATCGAAAAGAGTTTTGATTCGGGTAAGGCAAAACCCGGCGCCGGGCCCCTAGGGTCTAGTATTCTCCGCCGGCTTGGTATCGACGAGAGCGCTGATTATTCCAAGCCACTGATGGACCCCCAACTGGTGGGAATGTACGCCACTTTCTCCCGGCTTCACGGTGTACCACCCCACGGTGCAGGGGCACCATCCACCTTCAATTTACCCCCTTCGTTTGGTTCGAGCGACAGAGGCTCGGGGTTGCGGGGCCTCGGGGACTCCATGATGAGCCCAAGTGCAGACTCAGACACTCGCGACACATTCCCGCGGTCACCGTCGCGGCCTGGGTCGCGCCCGGCCTCCACGGGCTCCATAACACGGGACGGTAGTGGCAGCGAAAGGTCTCTGGAGCTGCTGAGACCAGACAGCCACCCCGCCGCCACACCCGAGGATATCACACCTACCGAGAATGGCGCCGATCATTCTGATAACGAACATGGCAGTCTTTGTGGCAGGGAGGAAGTGAAACAAGAACCTCTGGAAACAAACGGAGAGATTAGTGACCGGGAATCTGTGTCTGTCAGGGAGGATCTCAGAGTGAAGGAAGAGATACGGGTTAAAGAAGAATTCAAATTGAAGGAGGAAGGCGATGATGAGGAGAATGACCTGACTCACGATGTCGGGCGTGAGTCTCCCGCCGGACGCCTGATGGGGTCCCCGGCGGGGTGCAGTAGCAGGTCCGGCACCCCCCACTCAGAGGCCAGTGTGGGTGGACGCTCAGGTTCTGGCCTCGGGGCGGCTGGGCTGGGCGGCCTCTCGGCTCTGCTCGGAGGTGGGGGCGGAGGCAGCTCCTCACACCCTCTGGCGGCGCTACAGAAGCTGTGTGACAAGACAGAGACGCAGCCGCGGCCGCCACCAGTGAGCGGAGCGTCCAGCGGACCACAGACGAACCCCGGAGCAATTCTAGCTTTTTCTTGGGCGTGCAATGATGCAGTGACCGCTGACAGCATCATGAAGTGCGCTTTCTGTGACACTCCCTTTATAAGTAAGGGCGCTTATCGACATCATCTCTCGAAGATGCACTTTGTGAAAGATGGTGTAATTCCCGAGAACGCGGGCGGGAAGGCGAGCAGCGGCAAGCCGCCACCGCCCACCGGTAAGGCGGCCACGCCCCCCGCGCCACCTGTGGAGGAGTCTCCCCACTCCAAGTTCCTGAAGTACACGGAGCTGGCCAAGCAGCTGTCCAGCAAGTAGTGCCGGCCGCTGCCCCGGGGTGGCCGCCCTCCCCAAAACCCCCACCCGCGCCCGCCAAAGACCCCCCGCCCCCGCCCGCCCCGTGTACAGTGTGGCGTGGCTCGTGTGTACAGTGTAACTATTTATCCTTCGTGAGAGCTTGGTGGCCCCTGTAGTCTTGTGATACCTGGCAGCTTGGAGGCGGCGGCGGCCGGGGTCCCCCTCATATCACCCGCCGCCCGGGACTGTCACTACCGGCGGGCGCTGCTCCCGTCCCCCGCCCGCAGGAAAGACACGTGCCAACAATCAAAACAACCCGCAGAGTACAAAGTGTGTGTTGTGGGCGGGCTGGGTTGTGGCCACGCCCGTAGTAGCGAGGGAGCCCGCGCCCACAGCCGGCCCTGGACCACCGGGTGCCAGGGACCTGCAGGCGGCCGCGGGAGGGCGCGGCGCCCCCTGCCCCTCGGTGCGCCCTCGCCTCACGCTGTGTATCCTCACGCTCGCGACGATGTGATCGTCCCGGGCCGTCGCAAACTGTTAATCGCTCACACTCGCTGTCACTTTTTCACATAGGTATTAATATATAGACGATATAAGATTAAGCTGACATGGCAATGATCAAATTGATTGTTGATAATTATTTGGGAAACATCAATGATGTATCAATATCATCCTTTTTACGATATGCTGTCTTTGACTTGCTGAAAGTGATCTCAATGCTTTATTCCTAGTGTAAAGAATCGCGCCTGACCAACAGAACTGTTCTGCGAGGCTTTGGAACCCCTAGCCTGGGTCCTAGCGAGAGCAGCGTCCCCCCCCCCCCCCCCACACCACCACCAGCCTCGCCGTCACCCCCTCCAGCAGGCGAGCCCTCGCCGGCTCGCCCTCCCTCAGCTCGCCTCCACCAGGCAAACGCCCTCCCTCCAACCCAACCAATTGGCTGGTCACCCAACACCTTCACACAGACATCACTAGTTTCATCCCACGAACTGATGACACAGCTACTGTGAGAAGCCTACAACTTGATCACAAGTTGTACCTGTGTACAACAACCCTTTCACAACACTACACAACCCTTTACTAACCATTCTTATTATTATTATTAGGTTGTCATTATAGTTTCCACTGACATTCACAGTGGCAGATCATGAGACTACACAAGCATCCTATGAGTTTGGCATCTCAAGAACCGTCGACACACATCAACATATTATATATATAACCGTCGACACACATCAACATATATATATATATATATATATATATATATATATATATATATATATATATATATATATATATATATATATGTATCTTTCTAGTGTGCCTATTGTTGTGTCTCACGCAGTAATTGTGCTTAGTACCGACACTGGTGTCGCTAGTAGCACTACTGTTATCATGCCCAGTAGCACTACTGGTATCGTGCCTAGTAGAGCTACTGGTACCGTGCCTAGTAGCTCTACTGGTATCCTGCCTAGTAGAGCTACTGGTATCCTGCCTAGTAGCACTACTGATATCCTGCCTAGTAGAGCTACTGGTATCCTGCCTAGTAGAGCTACTGGTATCCTGCCTAGTAGAGCTACTGGTATCCTGCCTAGTAGAGCTACTGGTATCCTGCCTAGTAGAGCTACTGGTATCCTGCCTAGTAGAGCTACTGGTACCGTGCCTAGTAGCACTACTGGTATCGTGTCTAGTAGAGTTACTGGTATCGTGCCCAATTCTCTATTTTCTAATCAAAGAACACTTTTTGGGCTTCTGGGAAAAGCTTACCTGAACACGTCATTAGCGAGAATCTGATAATTCCGTTTATTTTAGTTTTTTCATCATGACTGTCAATGCGTGGGAGCAGGAGTGTGTGTGTGGGTCTCTGTGCAAGGTCGCTGACCTACCGTAGCTCCGCCTGTCTACTGCGCCGTCTCCTTCCTCGCAGAGGGCGCCTGATAATTCATCCCTAATGAGATACCGCCTATCTGAAATGAGTTTCACGATTCGAGGCGTGAACCCCGGCGGTTTCAAAGCCAAGCCAGCCAGATATGTTTCGCATCAATCATGAAGGCCTGTTGATCACTGAGTCGATCATTCGCACAGGTCGGTCCGCTCAGCTCCCGACAAGAGCCGGAAGTCGCTAAAAGCCTGCAGTGGTATATACAGCGGTGTGTGTGTGTGTTGGTTTATCTCTCACTACCCACTCACTCCTCTTCCCCCCCCCCAGAGCATCTTCCCTCAGCCTCAACGTCAGTTGCAGCAGCTTGGAGGTCATCTTCATTCATCCAAGAATATCAGTATATCAAAGGGGATTGCCATACAGACGAGAATGCAAGCACACTTAAATATTTACAGTAATATTTAACTGCGCAGCACTTCTACTATTTTGCATCTTTATGCTTTCCATATAATACGGAGAATGGACCTGGAACAGACGGAGAATGTACGATCGCTGCCGCTTTATCTTATGACATACGATCCTCAGAGTGGCGGGGTACGATAATAGTGCGTCTCTCCGATCACAATCACATCTCGCGGATGAAGCATGTTGGTGGGTTGCTAAGGCGGTGCCGGCGGGGCTAATTTTAGAATGATACATGCTGCCAGCAATACAAAGGGCGGAGGAGTAAGCCAGTGCACACTCGTCAAGCCCTTCGCATCCCGCGGTAATCAGGGGTTGTCAAGCGTGATTTAGCAGCGGGCCGGAGCCACAAGATGCGCAGCCGTGCGTAGTGAGGCGTCTTGTCCCTTACACTCCGGCTGCTGCTGTTGTTGGTCCTTGTCTCCCCCCCTTCCACAACCCCCCACCCATCTTGCCTGTCCTGACCATCCATTACAACTATCCATTCTCCTCCCCATCCTGGGGTTCAACCAGGACCCCTCCCCTCGGCACAACACCCATAAAACCATCCTCTCTCTGAGCTATCCCTAGGTCATCGCCGTCCCCACTCCCCGTCCCTCGCCCCCACACCTTCCTCACCCCACGCGGCCCTCGACGGTGTTGAGAGCGGATGTAAATCATACCAGCCGCAGATACTTGGTGTGATACCAGCCGGAGACCGTATAGTGACATGCCCTTGGAGGCCGGCGAGGCCAGGCGAGAGAGGTCGAGCCGTGTTCAGACTCTCACTGATACTTACGGCTTACACCTACATCATAAAATTAATACAAAAAGGCATAAATATAGTGCAAGTGGCTGAGAGTCTACGAGGATTATTAGATGGCACTGCTTAGCAATGATGAAGTTGCGCTTTCTCTTGTATCAATGTGTTAAGATTTTTCTTATCTGGAACCTCATGTCATTTACACTTGTAAATTCGTCCGTTGATGGAAAGCCGTAAATCATCTGTCATATCCAGCTTATACAGTATAATGTAGAATTCAATTCGTCGAGAACACCATTGATAAATTTAGTCAACCCGGTGAGGCAACTAGGCAGAGTTGAGAGGCATATATATATATATATATATATATATATATATATATATATATATATATATATATATATATATATATATATATATATATATATATATATATAAAATATGAACAACAGACACAAGACAAGAGACGACACAATCACAGTACACGGTGGAAGACAAGTAACTTATCCCTTCTGAGTTGCCATATGAGATAACGGCATACTCCTGGAGGGAGGGGTGCTGGCTGGCGTAGAGGTAGAGCAAATAATGAAAAAAAAGGAATCAAAATGGAAAATATTATTCTCGGTGATGGCTGGTCAGGAAAAGTAATTAGCTGTAATTGTTTTAGGTTGTGTGGAGACCAAGGTTGCTCTTGTTTTTCTCAGCCTTTTCTCCTCTATGGTATACCAAATCTCGGTTGAAATTGTAAATGTAATTACCATATGGATTATTTGTACATTGATATTTTTATAGAAATCTATGACTTGTTTCCCATGTGATATGTGACTTAATTCCTTGGGTTGTTGGTCTTGTATAACGTTTGCATTGGCCTGTGTGTACTTAAAAAGCCCTGTGAGACGCTGCTCCCCGCAGAGGACAGGTTCTGCTCCACCTACAACGCTGTGGATGTTAGTGAAGGGCTCCCGCGGGGCGCCCTCTGGGGGGGAAGCGCCCATACGCGCCTCACACCCAACAAGGAGATTTTGACAGTCCAAACTTGAGTGTCCAAGTGCCAATTCAACTTTCATTAATATACGTAATATGGAATTTCTATCGAGATAAATGGGGTCTTTCCCTGAAATATGAATCTTTATAAATTGATCTGTGTATATCTTGCTATAATTGGACCTAATCTTGGTACCATTTCCATAATATTTATGTTCTTTCCAAGCTTAAAACTTCAGATCAAAGATCTGATTATAAATAATTAAGAACTCTCCTTTGCCAAACTTCCAATGATCTTCATTCAGGTTATTGTTAAGTTCTGTTACCTGTTCACATTTTTTTATTTGACCCCCCCCCCTTTCTTTATTTTTCTGGAGCTTAGCCAAATAAGACCCCTCCCCCTTTCCCCCTCCCCTCCCCCCTCTCAATCATTCCTGTACACCCCCGTGAGGTATGATAAGCCTTGCCACGCATGCCCATCCACCACAGGGCAGTGGGCACTTCTACCACCACCACCACCACCACCACCATACTTAAAAAAAAAGAGTTCATCGAGGAACAACCATTGTGTTTGGTAGTGTTGGTTATCAACAATGTCATGTGTAAAATTTTAAAATAGACCAAAAAAAAAATCCCATTATACAATTACAGTTTTGTGAATCGACGAAAAAAAAACCATACAAACAATAAGTGTGTGTGTGTGTGTGGTGATTTGTGACCAGCCTTGATGGACTTATGCATTTTTTATGTTTTTTTTTAATTATTATTATTATTATTATGATTATTATTATTATTTGTGTCAATGTGTGATTGGCGGGGGTGGGCCCAGCACGCCCCCTCCCATGTGAACAGCGGTGCATCTCTCCCACACTGCGCTCTGTGCTACTCTGAGTTATTTGTTTTTGTACAGTTCAAGTCCCTATTTGTAAATTATTGCGTTTTCCTCTCTTGAGCTTCCAGTTGTAAAGTTACAATAAATGAAAATAAAGTATCTGGAGTGGATGTTGTATGTTTCATTGTATTCTTCCTCTTCTTTGGATTTTCATTGTACTATATTCCTCTGTGTTTGCAAATGACGAAAATATTTTGAGGAATTTAAAAAGTTATCCCCAGGAATTGGATTTTAATATATATTTTAGATTTATTTCATTTATTAAAAAAACATTTGGTTATAATTAAAAAAAAGAAAACTTGAAGTACAGTATTTGAAAAAGAGAATCTACACATTGGGTTAAGAGTAGCTTATCCTATAAGTTCCCATTTCAATTAAAAGTCAATAAAAATTTTACTATAAAAAATTTGCATTAATCTATACATCATATCATTCATTGATTTATACAATATACTTCTGTGAAAGGCACGTATAACTCCTCTCAGACCTTAAGGCGTTCCTTTGGAAACTAAGCCTCTTAAGGAGCTCAAGTAGAGTTTTTCCTTTGGTACAAAAAGACGTATTAACATTACAAAGAACAATCTTTATTATGAAATAAAATAAACTATGACTCTTGTGTTAAGCTGAGAAAGGAGACATAGACATACAGACATGTTGAAGCATTCCTATAGACATTTTTGTATTCGAAAATATTTTTTACAACTTCAAAAATCTATTTTACTTAAATTAAATAGTGATAGAGTTAAGGAATGACAAAGCAAGTTTGGTTGGCTAATTTCCTAAGTAACATTTAGTTTAAATTCGGTAGTATGGAAATTCTGTTGTTTATAATAAATGCATTATCTGTAAAATTAATAGTTAAAAAGTCATTGTTAATAATTTTGTCTGAAAAGCAGTAAATTGATAAATAAATTGTATATTATATATATATATATATATATATATATATATATATATATATATATATATATATATATATATATATATATAACAATGATCACAAAAACACTGATGCAAGTATGCAGAATGTGAAAAATAGAGAATGCTTAATGCGTTTTCAGTATATTGCACACAAGCGAGGGATCGAACCACGGTCTTCTCCGTTACGAGGTGGGTGTTAACCTCTTCAGTAACTACACATTTCTCAACACCCATATGTAGAAAATATTGAATATTAAATGAATTCTATCAATCAGCTCTAACACTCAGTAGCATATACTGGTACCAGCGCTCTGTTACACCACTCAGTAACAAGTGGACAGAGCTAGACATCTGGACATGTCTCCTAACACCCACTGCTTCTCTTCACTCAACAGAAAATTAGGTACATTCGATAAAAAAAATAGAATGTCCCACAAACAAATCGAGGAAAGTAACAATCCATTCTGCCAACTATCATCCACAGAGAAAGGCCTCTGAGAAAGGAGACTAAATTTACTTCTGCGCCTGTTTAAGAGTGCATGTTTTTGCATGTTATAAGCAATAGCTGGAATCTAATAAAAAATAAATGTTTCCTGTAAAGTGCAGTAAAACTTGAAATTATCTTCGGCATTCTGTTCCTGATGTTGTAGTATCAGCCGTAAATGTTGATCTCCCAACCTTGTAATCGAGAGGTTTCGATTCCACGCTGGTTTAATGGATTATATAAACTCGATTGGCTTGAACGATATATGTGAAAATACTCTACATGGGATTGGAATCTACGGCCCCTCGACTTTCCGACACCACGCTGGACCGTCAAACCCGTTATCCAGCATGAAAAGGTTGAGGACATCTGGGAGGACGTTTATGATCCTGATCTACAAATTGGGTAGTTAAAGGTAACCGAGTGTTTACACACACACAAGCTCGCGCGCGCGCGCACGCTTGTACTCTACACCAGTCTATGCTTGCTACTCCAGCCAATTATATATTATATATATATATATATATATATATATATATATATATATATATATATATATATATATATGTATATATATGTATGTATATATATATATGTATATATATGTATGTATATATATATATATATATATATATATATATATATATCATATATATATATATATATATATATATATATATATCATCATATATATATATATATATATATATATATATATATCATCATATATATATATATATATATATATATATATATATATATATATATATATATATATATATATATATGTCGTACCTAGTAGCCAGAACGCACTTCTCAGCCTACTATGCAAGGCCCGATTTGCCTAATAAGCCAAGTTTCCTGAATTAACATATTTCTCTAATTTTTTTCTTATGAAATGATAAAGCTACCCATTTCATTATGTATGAGGTCAATTGTTTTTTATTGGAGTTAAAATTAACGTAGATATATGACCGAACCTAACCAACCCTACCTAACCTAACCTAACCTATCTCTACAGGTTAGGTTAGGTTAGGTAGCCGAAAAAGTTAGGTTAGGTTAGGTTAGGTAGGTTAGGTAGTCGAAAAACAATTAATTCATGAAAACTTTGCTTATTAGGCAAATTGGGCCTTGCATAGTAGGCTGAGAAGTGCGTTCTGGCTACTAGGTACGACATATATATATATATATATATACACACACACACACACACGACATATTTTTGTTCTAAATCTAAACATATCTCATTTAAATTCTTTGATGTTTGAATTTTACTAGACTTTTGAGATTCGTACTTATACACCCTTTTCTAGACCCTTTTCCTCCATGTCAGTACTTCAGGTTAACTCTCCTTACTCTATGCCTTTATAGGGAATCTTAACTGAGGTTTCTTATTTTCTCTCTTCATATCTTAGGTTCCATAATACAATAGATCAATTTTCTCATCCTTCTCTGAATGTTAAGGTAATTTTTTAGTACAGTGACCAAAACTTTCCTTCATTACTTGAGTTTAACATAGGGGAGGGGGGAGCAAGATAAAGCTGAAAAAAAATAAACATTTTGATATGAGTTTAGATATAAACAATGTATTCTACCGGTCTTATATCGACCATTTATGCATTGTCTGTTTCATATTTTACCAAATCATCACTCCAAGTTATTTTATTAACACAATTATCAGCTGAAAATCTAACACTGCTTTAATATTTTGCAAGGCTTAGGATCCTACACCTGCCAACAGTCAACAGTTACACAAGATGGGAAAACTTTGAACTGTCACAACACTACATAAAAACGTTAATATTCCTTCTTGTAATTACCCGCCAATCAGCTTGACGTTGATCGTGAGTAAACACACGGAAACATTTAAAACATTATTATGCGACATTGACAGTCATCGATTAGTTGAAGATTTTCGGCATGGTTTTCGTTGAAATTAATTGTCTGGCACATCTTAATTTTCTTTATAGCATTTTATCTAAGAGTTATTATTTATGTTAGACTAAAGTAAAGTAGTTGACATACTATATCTGAATATCCAGAAAACGTTGGGTACATGTTTTCCTCACTGAAGACTGCTTTTAAGAATAAATGTTCCTGATATAGAAAAGTGTTTTTTAACCCTTTTTTTGGAACGGCTCTATTTTCTAATACACAAAAGACCCCAAGCAGGAGGTGGTTTCATATATCTTTGGTTGGAAAGTTGGTTATCTGGCTACAACAAAATGTGTAGTTCTGAATGAAACTGCATTGCGTAGGTTAGAAATTATTTGTACTCTTAGAAACAGTTTTGTTCTTGATTTATATAAAGGACATTGATAATGGGGTTAGACTACACCATATATAAATTAGCTGATGACATTAAACATGGAAGCGGTGTTGCGTGACTTTGAAGCAGAACGGAGAAAACAGGAACCAGCAGGTCCATTGTTCATCACAATGAGATGTGTCAAGTAAAACATGTGTATGTTGCAAGTAACAACATCAGCAGACTAACAGATGTTGTCACAGTTCGAATAAGACTTGGCTACAGGTGTCTCCGGCAGTTCAGCCTGTATAGGGATCTAGATAAAGTAAATCTTACTGAAGCGACCTTACGAGTCATAAATACTCATACTCCGCCCAAGTAAAACAGAAACAAGCAACACTTAGTGGGCCAGCCAGAGGCTTAGGGCCCGCGCAGGAATATCCCTGAAAAAAAAATGAAGTAAAGTGTGAAGTGTGGACAAAGACAGGGACACACACTAGAGCACTATATCTTAGACTGTAATAAAATTGAGCCATTTAGAAAAATAACTCCAAACTCACGCTGCTTGAAATGGCAAACTATCTTAATACAAATGATAAAATATCTGAAATGCACTGTATCCATATTTCGCGTCTATAAAATAAATGATGTACATGGGATAATAAACAGGCAGTGCAGTGTGAAGACTAATAATAATAATAATATTTATTCAGGTAAAAGTAAATTAATTCAAAGAGAGTTAAAACAGAATGTTGGATTTCTAGATAGAGTTAGTACATACTATGCCTAAAGCCACTAATACGCACAAAGTTTCGGACCAAGAGTAATAAGCAGCACCTCTTCGATGAGTCGGTTACATCCCCATATCAACATATTTGACGTATTAGCAAAGGACCGTCCATCAACGTATACAAATTATAATTTTTATTTGTGTAAATACATATTCTAATGAAAATCCTTTTTTTTTAGTAACTAGCTGTCATTGTCATTATAAGGTGTACAAGTTAGATGAGATTATTTATGTTAAAATATCCGCTGAGGTCTGATTAAGAGCTCTTGTGCTGTCTAGTCCTTTTGCACTACCGCTCACAGGATGAGTATGGGGTGCACAATAAACTACCGCTCACATGATGAGTATGGGGTGCACAATAAACTACCGCTCACATGATGAGTATGGGGTGCACAATAAACTACCGCTCACATGATGAGTATGGGGTGCACAATAAACTACCGCTCACAGGATGAGTATGGGGTGCACAATAAACTACCGCTCACAGGATGAGTATGGGGTGCAAAATAAACTACTGCTCACATGATGAGTATAGGGTGCACAATAACTTCCGCTCATAGGAAGAGTATGGGGGTGTACAATAAACTACCACTCACAGGATGAGTATGAGGTGCACAATAAGCTATAGCTCATAGGAAGACTATGGGGGTGCACAATTAACTACCGCTCACAGGACGAGTATGGGGTGCATAATAAGCTATTGCTCACAGGATGAGTATGGGGGTGCTCAATAAACTACCGCTCACAGGATGAGTATGGGGTGCACAATTAACCACCGCTCACAGGATGAGTATGGGGTGCACAATAAACTACCGCTCACAGGATGAGTATGGGGTGCACAATAAACTACCGCTCACAGGATGAGTATGGGGTGCACAATTAACTACCGCTCACAGGATGAGTATGGGGGTGCACAATTAACTACCGCTCACAGGATGAGTATGGGGTGCACAATTAACCACCGCTCACAGGATGAGTATGGGGGTGTACAATAAACTACCGCTCACAGGATGAGTATGGGGTGCACAATTAACCACCGCTCACAGGATGAGTATGGGGTGCACAATAAACTACCGCTCACAGGATGAGTATGGGGTGCACAATAAACTACCGCTCACAGGATGAGTATGAGGTGCACAATAATCTAGCTGCCTCCGGCGGCAACAACCAATAACAGCGTTGTTGCATCACCAGAACAGTGACACATTACAAGCCTAGACACGCTCCTAAGTTTAGTTAAGAAACTGAAGAAAAATATTAATGCTGAAATTGTAAAGTAATAATAAAAACAATTAAAGGGAATAAAGATAGATACCCGAGATTACCACTCGAAATAATGACAAACATTTGTTGCCAAACGTCTTCAAAATACATTTTATTAAAAAAAAAACGAAAACATACGGAACAGCTTATACCAAGTGATATGATTCAGTAAAATACTGTCTGCGTTCGATCCCCGATGGTGCAAGTCGGGGATCGAACTTGGACCGCAGGGGCATTATTCATCCACTCTCCCTCCGTTACCTAAGCTCCTATCTTGTCTTGTTCTTATATGTCTTAGTCATACTGATTAAGCGCTTTCTTCTGATAATTAACTTTACTTACTATGTATACATATAAAAACAGAATACACAAGATTTTGCTTCATGTCCTTGTTTAATATTATTTATTTGATCATTTCCTTCCCATAAAAGGACTTGTTAAGATCAAAGTTGTCTGTTGCTGTTCGTAATCTTTAGTGATCTTACGAAGAAACTTGATTTCTGAAGTCATTTGCTTACGTGTCTTCACTCTCATTATCGTCAATTGTTTAAACAGTAAACAAGCAGTAAAGTTCTTCTTCATTAAAGAGTGATTTTTGTATATTTTAATTACACGTTCTTTTTTTTTTTTCGTCAAATGGCATTATAATTTGACGTAAAATCTGTTTCAAATATTATATATCGTATGGTCGAGTGTGAAGTGGTCTACCTACCTTGTGTAGCTTCCGGGAATCATTGGCCCCGCGGCCCGGTCTCCGATCAGGCCTCTCGGTTGGTCGTCTGGTCAACGCAACTGTTGAACGCTGCTGCTGGCAGCCTGACGTATGAATCACAGCCTAGTTGATCAGATCTGCAGGAGGAGTTACGTCAGTTCCCTGCACCTGTACTTAAGACTAATCAATCTACCTGTATTTTGTAATCTCTTTTCGTCACGTTTGCGAAGTTAATTTACGATTCTCTCTCTATGGTCATTAGTACAAAAATTCACTTCTCATTTTAATTTTATTTATAATTTTCTGGCTATTTGTGTAATAGAATTCTTTGTGTATTAAACTATGCGTGTGTCCTTTATGAAAATTATCTAAAGAATGACTCCGATATTTTTTTTTTAATTTTACACCTATATTTTTTTGCAACCCTTCCTACTCATTTAATAAATTTAGGATTTCGCCACACACAACACACACACACTTATTCTGTAGGTGTTTATATCCCCACATATAAGAGTTGTCCCCCTTAACTGAACCTGCTAATATTTCCACCCCCTGCTCTAGATAAATGTAACCCATCCTTAACCGTTATATAAAATTCACCATAAACGTTTCCCAGGTTCTTAATCACATTAATCAGTTCTTAATCATATTAATCAGTTCTTAATCACATTAATCAGTTCTTAATCATATTAATTAGCACTACTTTCCCAGATGGCAGATCGTATACCTGCTGACCTAGAAAACCATTCGTTACCAACTCCTCTTTTTTTTATAAAATGATTTTATCAAATGTATATTTTTATACAATATATATTTTTTATAAAATATACAACTCAATCCCGTTAGTCTTGATTGCCTATATCCTAAATTTGACAAGGCCACACTTCTATATTTCTCTATATCTTTGTTCAATGTTTTATATTTCTCTATGTTCTTCTCTTTTCGATATATTTTCTTACCTTCTCTCTAGACGTTTATTGAAGTACAACGAGAGTGTTCAGGTTCAAGTACACACTGTCACTAGCTTTCTTGTGTGTGTGTGTGTGTGTGTGTGTGTGTGTGTGTGTGTGTGTGTGTGTGTGTGTGTGTGTGTGTGTGTGTGTGTGTGTACTCACCTAGTCGTACTTGCGGGGGATGAGCTTTGGCTCTTTGGTCCCGCCTCTCAACTGTCAATCAACTGATGTACAGATTCTTGAGCCTACTGGGCTCTGTCAAATCTACATTTGAAACTGTGTATGGAGTCTGCTTCCATACATAGTTGTGTGTGTGTGTGTGTGTGTGTGTGTGTGTGTGTACGTGCACGCGCACGCGAGCACATTATCAATACAAAACCCTGAGGCTACGGGTCCCTATACCAAAAGAAGGTACTATCCTTCTCCCCCATGTGTGTATATGTATACACACAGACACACACACACACACATGCCTGAACGCAAGCTTGTATACATTCGCGCTTGCAAGCGCGTGCCTGAGTGCGTGCTTAAGTACATGATTAATCAAAATGAAAATTATTAAAAAAGTATTAAAAAAATATACAAAATGCAGAGGACATAATCAACGCGCCGATCTCTATTGGCAGAGGGAGGTAAACATTCGCCTAATTGCTGGTTACTAACAACGTGATGGACGCTCTCAACTCGCTCCACCGTCCCCTTGAAACTGAAATAATTTGCAGTTCTAAACAGACGGAGCTTTACAGAGAGAGCTTAAAGCAAGAAGCATATGCATGTCAATTGCAGACACGATTGGTGATGTTGCTGATGGGACATTTTGGTGACACCATTGAGCACGAGGTGACTGAAAGCGGGGTCATGAGTGACCTTTGAGGGGGGGTGTGGGGTGTGGAGGGGGTGTGGAGGTGGTGGGGGTCGTAGAGCAGAGTTTCCGCTCAAAGGTGCTGGTGGAGGAGAGCACCAGGGAAGCCTGTACGGCAGGTCATGACTCTCTGAAGGACCCCGGCGCCTGTATCTGAGCGACTTGCGGGGGAAACTCGTTCTGGTAATTGGTCAATAAAGATCCCCGATTGACAGTTTGATGCAAAGCAACGCCAAGGGCAGCGCGTGGAGCTGGCAAGAGCAATACGTAGGTCCTACCCCCCCCCCTTCTCTACCACCACCACCACCACTACTACCACCACCCTACCACTATACCACCTCGACCACCTTCCCTACCACTGCCAGCATCCTCTTCTCCCACAAGATGCTCCTCTTCACAGACATCTTGCTGGCTTCCATCATCACAGATGCAAATTTCCCCCAACAAACTAGTCAACTTCTAATACTTGAAAATCTTTCAACCCAAACGAGAATCAGTTTAAGGTCTCGGCCTCTTGAATATTATTATCGTCTCTCTGTTGTCCCTCGAGCGATACAAATATTTAGAGCCCTGTAACTCCCCAGTAAGCGATGGAGCAGCTTTGGTCACTGGAGGGATGACGAAAGCCTTAACTTGTTCAAGTATTACATTAAGTACATCGCTGCTTGAGTCAACCCTTCCACAAGGTCGATCCTTGAACAAGGACAACCCTACCACAAGGACAACCCTACCACAAGGACAACCCTACTACAAGGACAACCCTTCAACAAGGACAACCCTTCCACAAGCACAGTATTCAATACGTTTACCTTCATTTTAACGTTAAACTGACGCCTTACAACACAGCACGTTCAAAGGGCAGGTGGCAAGGGGCATGGAGTAATTTTCTTTCTCTCTTTATATATTAATATACATCTGATTATTTTTTGGGGGAACAAAGGTAATGCTCCCGACACAACGTCTTACCTTCACAAAAGATACTCAATCTTCCCCTCCCCCCACGTAGTTTCTCTAAAACTCCCTTCCTCAATAATGACAATGCAAAGAAAATGTGCTGCATGGAACAATATTTCTTTTGTTCAGAACAGTTTGTCACCCAAAACATCACTTCAACGATTTTAACATAAATCCTGTAAAACTCCAAACTACTACGACTTGACATTTTCATCCCTTACGTTGCCTTTCCTATCACTACCAGAGCATCTTGTATAGTCTATCCCCACTTATTCAACCTCTTGTATCTTTCTTGTTCATGCCAGAGCCATGATTCGCATCCGGTGACGATGGTAGACACTTCTACTTCTTCATGAAGCTTTCTTCCAACATTTAATTCAGTGGAAGTCTCACTAATAGAGGATTTCATTGCGGCAGTGCCTCCTAAAATACTCTACTCTCAACTTTTCCCGCACAAAGTTTTTTCAGTTGTCACTTAAAATCTCGAAGCATTTATAATTATCGACAGCGTCTTGATTATCTCCGTTTACTTATATTTTCCTAATTGAGCTTTTGTTTCTCTCGACCATTACTATTTCTCAACACTGATATTATCCAACACGACCTTCAACGTCACCGGCTAATTTATTTTCTAGACAAAATCGGGATTTTCTCCCCCAAAAAAGAGGA
This sequence comes from Procambarus clarkii, assembly GCF_020424385.1. NCBI lineage: Eukaryota > Metazoa > Arthropoda > Malacostraca > Decapoda > Cambaridae > Procambarus > Procambarus clarkii. The sequence continues at coordinate 12,438 of NW_025567611.1, read as the reverse complement.
TTTTCTACAAAATGTGGAAATTTTCTCAAATAAAATATGATATTCCTCCACATAAACTGATGTATAAATTAAGCTGCACTTTACTAATAATGTAAGATGGTCTACACGTTATACGAGCCATTTCTTTTCCTTCAGCAAACAATCTTGTCCGAATGAAGATGATCTTCTCAAGGTCTATGCTGATCTCCTGGCCAAGCCTGGAGATCAGCAACTCGCTACTTCTTCAATATAAGCCGATTTTCGAAACAGTATACTGTAATATTAACACACTGATCTTCTGTCATACGTGGAATCTTATAGTTTGATTAGCACAGTCTAATTTTCTTCATTAACGTTTCATCTCAGAAATCAGACACCAGCTGGTATTCTCTCACACACACACACAATTAGGTGAGTATACACACACACACACACAAACAAAAGATGACCCAGAGATCTCCATCACCAATTTTCAATACAAATCGTCAATATAAACTATCTTTCATCACAGACCAATCTTCAACACATGGCTACCTGTAAAACTACGTTTCCTTAAATAATATATACAAATATTTATATATATAGAAATGCTAATAATATGAAAGACTTAAAATTTCATAACAGCATACAAATTAATATATTAATAAATACCGGAAATTAAAGGATAAAATGTAAAATGTGATATAGCTTCTAATGTATTAAGAATACAATAGGCTGCTAGGAGTAAGTATGAAGAATACAGCTCACATTATACCAAACTAACTTATCGATCCAAACCCAACACAGCCTAACTTAAGATAAAATAACTAACCTAATCATATATACGGTTTCCGAAAGCCAGAAAACGAGCTTTGTCGAACCGTCTTGGGAACGAATTGACCATTCCCCGCTTATTGACCATAATCCCGTGTATTGACCATACAATGTGTTGACCCCAATGACACATTAGGCTGCTAAGAGTAAGGGGCCAGGATATGGATTTGGGATGGGAAATTCTGAAGTTCAGAATATATCTGCCTGACCACCAACGTTAGCCACCACCATGACTACACACATATATATAGGGACCACATTGAGAGGCGGGACCAAAGAGCCAGAGCTCAACCCCCGCAAGCACAATTAGGTGAGTACATACATACATACATACATACATACATACATACATACATACATACATACATACATGTGTGTAAATCACGAAAATTAACACGTGATGAAAAATATCCTTGATTGATTCCTTCTGAAGATGTATTAATATACGAAAGTACTTAAGGAAATTCCTGTTTCAATTCTTCTTCCGTGGTCTGACACTGTCACATACATACACATACATACATACATACATACATACATACATACATACATACATACATACATACATACATACATACATACATACATAGGCAATAACCACAAAACATTCCTCAAGCGTGACACTGCAACTCACATACTTGCAACAAGACAAAACAAACGCGCCAAGACAATTATGTGGAGAACGGAGGAGGAAGGCCGACACCAAGATGAAAGACTCTCCAGATTGGTAGAGTATAAGCGGGGGTCTGGAATATGAGCGTGTTTAAGCGGGACTAGGAGTCCCACGAGGCGTGTTTAAGCGGGGCCAGGGATGCGAGAGTTTAAGTGAGCTACGAATATGTTTTCAAACAGATCACGAATATGAATGTATTTAAGTTGGCCACGAGCATGAATGTGTTTAAGTGGGCTATGAATATGAATGTGTCCAAGCGAGCAAGCGAGTGTTGTCCAAGCGAGCGTTGTATTAAAAAAAGGTCACGAATGAATACTTATGGTGGGCCTTTAAGTAGGCCACGAATATATGCGAGAAACACCTTTCCGAGTATTAAAACTCCTGTCGCTTTTGTACGTCTTGCAATAATATTGAAAACAGAAAAGATGATGGAATTAGATACCTATATAGACGAGACGGCGAATAATGAACAGAAAACGATAAGAAACCAAATATTCTTCAACTTAAGTTTTAATCATCTGCCGCCTGTCAGAGGTTCTTGTTCGCGTCCAGCCTATGCCACTTGGGCTTGTTCGACGATGATCGAGTAATTTGTCACTGTCTGTATTCTTACCCCCAAGACGTACACCTGTACAAATAAAATTAGTTACCGGTGTCTTAAGAAGCCCCGCCCTACATCTTCGGTATACCTATAAATGTATTAATAAATCACTAATAGAATTTCATCTGGTTGGTTGGCTTATTTTGTCAGTGTTTGATTTGTGACTTTAGAGCAAATGCGTGTATGAAAGGTACAGATTAAATGTAATGATAGGATTAAGCTCCTGATCAATGTGGCTATATATATATATATATATATATATATATATATATATATATATATATATATATATATATATATATATATATATATATATATATATATATATAATTCGCTTGGGAAATTAGAGCCTCAAACGCGGTGGTCCATAAATAACTCTTTACCACTACACTACTGAACACCCACAATAAGAGAGGAACCGGAGACGCACACAACTAGTATCCAACTAAGGCTTTAGGCTTCCCCTTGGGTGCCCCCTTGAGCCTTCCTGGAGGCCTCGGGTGACCTCCACATCCCAGTGGATCACTTTTTTTCTACACCAACTGTACAAGGTTGGAGGCATATGCTGCGGTACCCATAATAGTCTGTCTCTTCCCATATACAAGTCCTACCTCTCTCTCTCTCTCTTTCCACATGTACCCCTCCTCTTACCTCCACACCCTCCTCTCCCTTCCCTTCCCCATCTCCCTACCCTCCCACCATATATTCCCCTCCTTCCCTTTCTGGCCTCCAAACCTCGGATAGACAGACATTTCCATTTAGGAATACATATAGGGGCGGTGCGCTATTGCACCAGGGTCTCTTCCTCTCTCTTTTTCACTCTTTACATCACTTCTGCACTCTTTTGCTCTATTCTTCCCCTTTGCCTCCTCCTACCTCCTATCCTCTTGGTCACTCCCTTCGACCCTATGTTCGCCCCCTCCCTTCTTCTCCCTCTTCCTCAACATCTGCTCCCCCACTCCTCCCTCTTCCCCTTCTTTCAGAAAATTTATTAACACTGAAATAACTATTGAGCTCTCAGAAAACAGATAGTTATTATCACTGAAAACTCTATGGGGAATACACCAATTATTTCACACTTGACTATGAAAATCGTGTTGGGGGGTGTCCATGAATACTAATTTTTTTAAAGCATATAACTTAGGTCAACCCCGACCGGATTATGTCTGTTCTCTACGCTAGATCATTTCCTGTACAAATTTGGGCGAGTCTGTCCTCAAGTGTCTAGCCTCCTACTTTGAATAGACTCGTGAACAGACATCTTTACCCCTCTATAGATGTAGATTGGAAGTAGTCGTTCATGTAGTCAAGTGCTACTGTATTTTGCCAAAGGCGATTGATCAATGATTTTAATACGAATTATCTCTCTATTTCTAATGTTGTTCTTCATTGGGAAGTTGAAAAATTAGTACTTGAACTAGTTGTAATTGTAATTGTAATTTCAATTGTAATTGAACTCTAAAGTTCATTTTACTCTTTTAACGGGTTTGACAGATATAAAAAAAGGAGGAGTTTTGCTAATCTACACTTTAGTATCTTCCTCTGTATTTATTTTCTTGCATACTATTTGTTTCACTGGTATACCCTGACAGGTAAGGGTCTGTGTCTCCCCCATGAGAGATCGTAAACAAATAGGACTAAGGTAGGGAACAGTAATGACGTGTGGAACCTCAACACGCTGATGACTCCACTGGGCTTCTATGTCTTTTGATGCCTAGAGTACTTCTTTATACACTGAAACACCTTCAGTGGGTACCCAAACAAGAGGCCAACACAGGGTTTCAGTTTATTCTCTTAGTATTCACTGTGATATCTTGTTTGGTTCCACAGCGTACTATAAAGTTGATAATCTCAAGGGTCTTTTTTTTGTACGAGTGTATACAAAAACAAAACAAAAAATATGTGTTGAGTAGCAGTACACACGCCTGACTCGAGCGTGTTGGAAGGTCGTACACTGGCGGCCATCGTAATTCACTGGTCCGTCGCCGCACCACACCACATCACACACTGCCATACCACACACTGCCACACCACATCACCCACTGCCACACCACACACTGCCACACCACTCCCCTAGCTCACCACAACTTATCACACTGTACTACGCCAAGCCACGTCACACACACACACCACACCACACAAAACACGGCCACAAGACCCCCGCACTATACACCACACCCTCGACAACATACCGTGCAGGTACAATTGCGTATTACACACACACTTTTGTACTATTAATTTCTTAAAAGGACGGAAGAAAGAAACATGCAAACACAACTCTCCCGGGTCCTAGTATAACACATCTATTAAATAAATTAGGCCTAGGAATGTTTATATATTCCCCAGGATAGGGCAAGTGTATAGTTATTCCAATTTAGTTAATTTTATGCCCTTTATAATTTCAATTGCACAAACTGTTGACAATTTATGAGAAGATGGGAAAGGGGGGAGAGGGAGGGGGGGGGGAGGGGGGAGGTATAACAGCACCTTGAAGACCACACAAGTGACTCCAGTACAAAGATACACATTACCAGCGTAGAGTCAGTTACTAAATTCCAAGATAAATACTTTAGCGAGAAAGCTTTGAGACAAGTCCCAGAGCCGAGAAGTATGAGATACAAGGAAACTCTTATGGAACTTAATGTCACGTCACTGGAAGGAAGGAGAAGAAGAAACAGCCGGAGAGACATGATCCCTATATACAGAATATTCTGGCATACGAATAACCCAGAGTGTTCTATATATGGTGTAAGACCCAGCAGAGGGAGGGAGGAAATTATCAGGGTATAGCGCCAAGCCATTACGACAATATAGCACAGAGAAGGGAGTCAGGATAAGGATTTGGGATGGGACGAGGGGGGAAAGAATGGTGCCCAACTACTTGGACGGTCGGGGATTGAACGCTGATCTGCATGAAGTAAGACCGTCGCTCTACCGTCCAGCAGAATTAGAGACTATTTAGCCTAATAGGTACACTAACGAGAGGATGCAAGTTGGAAAATTAGTATTAAAATAGGCCACAGACACATCAAAGTTAGTTCAATATCAGTAGTGCTTAAATGGAATGCGCTTAGAGGTGAAGTGTCGGAGGCAGCATCCAATGACAGCTTCAAATGGAGATATGACAGAGCCTAAAAGGTTCGGGAACCTGCACACTGGTTGATTGATGGCTGAAAGACGTCCTGCCAAGAGCCGAAGGTCAACCTTTGCAGGCACAATTAAGCGGGCGCATTGCCAAACACACACGCACGCAAGTATACACACTTAGCTGGGAAAGAAGGGCTTAAGAGTTCATGTTCAACCCAAAAGTCTTTTACACACACACACACACACACACACACACACACACACACACACACACACACACACACACACACACACACACACACACACACACACACACACGCTCCCAGAACTGAAGGGCAAGAGCTACGAGGAGAGGTTGGAAGCATTAAACATGCCAAAACTAGAAGACAGAAGAAAAAGATGTGATATGATCACTACATACAAAATAGTAACAGAATTGATAAAATCGACAGGGAAGATTTCCTGAGACCTGGCACTTCAAGAACAAGAGGTCATAGATTTAAACTAGCTAAACACAGATGCCGAAGAAATATAAGAAAATTCACCTTCGCAAATAGAGTGGTAGACGGTTGGAACAAGTTAAGTGAGAAGGTGGTGGAGGCCAAGACCGTCAGTAATTTCAAAGCGTTATATGACAAAGAGTGCTGGGAAGACGGGACACCACGAGCGTAGCTCTCATCCTGTAACTACACTTAGGTAATTACACACACACACACTGTGTGTGTGTACCCGAGCTGAGAGGTATGAGCTACGAGGAGAGACTGCGGGAATTGAACCTCACTTCGCTGGAAGACAGAAGAGTTAGGGGGGGACATGATCACTACATTCAAGATTCTCAAGGGAATTGATAGGGTAGATAAAGACAGGCTATTTAACACAAGGGGCACACGCCCAAGGGGACACAGGTGGAAACTGAGCGCCCAAATGAGCCACAGAGATATTAGAAAGAACTTTTTTAGTGTCAGAGTGGTTGACAAATGGAATGCATTAGGAAGTGATGTGGTGGAGGCTGACTCCATACACAGTTTCAAGTGTAGATATGATAGAGCCCAATAGGCTCAGGAATCTGTACACCTGTTGATTGACGGTTGAGAGGCGGGACCAAAGAGCCAGAGCTCAACCCCCGCAAACACAACTAGGTGAGTACACACACACACACACACACACACACACACACACACACACACACACACACACACACACACACACACACACACACACACACACACACACACACACAGCTGAGTGAATACCAACACCAGCTGGTCACAACTGCCTCACCCCCTCCCCCCCCCCCTCACGAGGATCACACACCCCTCTGGATGGATAGACGAAAAAGAATAGACAAAAGTGGGAGGAAGATCGAGCCACGTACAAAAACAGTTAATTCAAAGCGGTGGGATTAATGATTCCCTTGTGACGTGACGTTCAATGACAGCCCGATGGTAATTAGTCACAATACACTAAGGTTAAATACCAGGACGCTTTTTCCGCTACAAAAAAATACAAAATAGCCGCGAGCTTTTTTTTTTTTTTACGCTAAAGCTGTCTAATTAGGTACGTGAGACATCGTGGACTTGGCGAGAACTACACAGTCGTAAGCCTGGCCAGAGGGGAGGGCCAGGTGCAGGGCTGATGATTGTCTGCCAGTGTACAGGTAGTGAGGAAAGGTCAGAATACTTAGCTGAAGAACGTATTAAGTGTGTTGGAAGAGAGAGAGAGGGAGGGGAAACTTGTGGTGATGGTGGGTGGTAATGGATGGTGGTGGTGGGTGGTAGTGGATGGTGGTGGTGGATAGTGGTGATGGTGGGTGGTGGTGGTGGGTGGTGGTGGTGGGTGGTAGTGGATGGTGGTGGTGGGTGGTAGTGGGTGGTGGTGGTGGTGATGGTGGGTGGTAGTGGATGGTGGTGGTGGGTGGTGGTGGGTGGTGGTGGTGGGTGGTAGTGGATGGTGGTGGTGGGTGGTAGTGGATGGTGGTGGTGGGTGGTAGTGGATGGTGATGGTGAGTGATAGTGGATGGTTATGCGTGGCATTTACCTATCCTATCTATCCGTGACAGCAGGGAGGCGAGGTGCAGCTCATCATGCCCCGTCTACTAGCCTTGTTGTACCCCGTTGTGTTATAATTCAACTATTCTGAAGTTTCAATTCTTTGCTGACTCTGATATTTAGACGTGGGATGGATGGAGGTGGCTTCTACAACTTCTCCCTTCCGTGCATTCCATTTGTTGTTGGGAATATTCCCGTACATGTCCTCTACGCGTTGACGTTTCCAGCTTCCACCTTGTGACCTCTCGTCTTAATGGCTTCCAATTATTAAAGAGGTTGTCCTTGTCACTCAAACTACCACCCAACGCCCCTCCCTCCCACCCTTCCTCTTTCTATCTTCTATACGGAGCTGCTGGGTGGTAGTTTAAGGAAGCGTTTAGTGGTAGTTTGGAGGATGGAGTGGGGGGTTAATGTGCTGTAGTCTGAGCAAGCATTGAGTGGTAGTTAAAGGGGGGGGGGTGGTAGTTTAGGGGGGTGGTTGGTGTAGGGAAGGAGTGTCCCGAGGTGTGTAACGAGGTCGTCCACAGGGAGCCACAGGGAGCCACAGGGAGCTGGACAATACCACACCCCACTAACTCACACTCACCCATAACACAGCCTCGCTCCTGTGCCAGGTAAGTCCACTACGGGCTCACCATAGCCCGTGCTACTTGGAACTTTTTCTTCACAGTAGCTGAATCTATAACAGCAACAACAACAACCTCACCCCCATCAACACCAGCGCCAAAAACTGGCAAAACGAACGAAAAACACGACAAATTTGCTTTATCTACCTTCTAAGACTTTGGCTTGGTGTTGGTTGGACTTAAGGCCCATCAACCACTGGACTTAAGGCCCATCATCCACTGGACTTAAGGCCCATCAACCACTGGAAGGGTCATTATGACCACCGCGAGACCTTACTGACCAACCAGAAGAAAGTATACTTTAGTCCACAACATAGTCCAGGACTGAAGTAAACTCTCAGTGTATATGCACCAAGAAGCGGGATATACCATGATGTCCTGGTCATATATAGTGTTGGGCATGGTATACCCTAGCATGGTATATCCATATGTTTAGGGACAAATTTTAATAATACAAAACAGAGTGGGAAAAAACAAATGAATAAAAAGAATCAGCTAAAGCCATTTGTCCCTAAGAGAAGAATAATATAAATATTTGCTAGTTCTAACTCCCCCAAAAATAAATAAACTGATCTTAAACATGAACACAAAATCTCTTATTACTGTAATGCCTAACAAACCGAGAGGCGGTAAAATTGGAACATGTAAGATCCTAATTTTATTTACTAGATTATTTAAGAGTTATGAATTTAGTGTATTACGTTCGTAGACCGCTGTAGCTCTTTCGACACTGACACGCGCTTTCCCTTCGTAACTAACTTTCGTCCAAGAGGTTTAGGTATGAGCCTATTTCTGTCTAATCCACGTGTAGCGACGTCCGTCCATTGTTGAATGAATTGCCTTTGTTTTTAACTGTCTACGATTCAGTTGACTGTCTAACTACTCTTCGGAATCCAGTGTTACTCCCAGTTCTGATCTCTCCAAGTGATTCACTCTATAAGTTGCTTCAACGGATAAATTTCAATTAGAAAATATCCCCATTATTAATTATCAAAGAAGCTAATTACCAACTGACTGACCCTTTGATAGCTGACTGCTGGCTGACCACTAATTGATTAATTAATCAAAAGGAAGCGCCAGCTACATAATTAACTAATACGAACGCAGTTTAATTGATTAAAGACTTGAACATAAGATAATACTGAGTAGCAAACGGTTATACTCCATATATTATTAAATTGTTCACTAAAAATACTAATTGAGAACACGCTAGATAATCGCGGGCGCACACTGCTAATTTACTCTGAATATTGAACAACAAATGAACTCCCAAGCACAATCTGTAACATGTACGCCCTGCACAATTATATTTCCTTTATGAACGTTCAATTGAGAAGCTGCAGGATGGTTATTTGAACATTTTCTGTCTAGTTATGGAGGATCTTACAACTATTTTCTGTCGATTCCATCACAGGTTGGCCTTCGAATGTATTATTCAGAGAAAATTCGTGTTAGAATTATTAATCTTACTTTTTCGGTCATATTTAATAATATATATATATATATATATATATATATATATATATATATATATATATATATATATATATATATATATATATATATATATATATATATAAATGAATAAACCCATTGATATAATTGGTGGTTCATCATCATGAACCATCATGGTGGAAGATCATCATCTTGTTTCAGATTCTTTACTTTAAAATGCATAATGTTTCGAATACGAGTCAAAATAAAAGAGATATCAAACGACACAAATTATAAAACAAAGCACTTAAGCTTATTTAAAGTGATCAAAACAAACAAAACTTTAAAACTATCACGTATATAATAATTAACTACTAAAACAAACCACATTAGTAAACTTACGTGAAGAGATCAAATAGTGAAACTTGATAAATAATTCATGGATAATCAACACCAATACAACTATTACAATGATGACTTCACACTTACAAAAAATGTATATAAAACGCAAGCAAAATAAAAGTCAATTATAAAATACTAACCAAAACCTTATGAGAACTTAAATATCAAAGAAAACTAAACACCAAAAAATGTATTATATGTCTTAAATAAAAGATTATAATAATATACAATGTCAACACTTGAAATAAGTAAAAAAAAAAAAAAAAGAGACAAAACATGGTAAACTAAACAAAAATAAAAAATGCCAGTGTGAACTATAAATCAAAGGCCTACTGTGCACAATACAGTGTATAGTGCACAGTATTTATTTAATAGAGACCTCAGCTCCCTGATATATAGGGATTCCATTACACACAGAAATCACAATTGTGTGATGCATCAAATAAACAAATCCACAAGGGCCGTGACGAGGATTCGAACCTGCGTCCGGGAGCATCCCAGACGCTGCCTTAATCGACTGAGCTACGAAATGGTCAAAAGGAGTTAAAACCTGAAGTTCTACTGAACTTACTGGATCCTGCAGCCTCTCCGAGGCACAAACCAGGGTTTTACACAACTTCCCCCCCCCACCATGCACTTGAGCTATGTCAATAGGCCGTTCTCCCTCTTCGCCCTTACTCATTACACACATAAATCACATCACAAATTGCTGATTTGTGCCTTATTCGTTGTTTCCTGTTGCTTAGATACTCCCTTATCCACTGGAGCACCTTACCTTTTACTCCTGCCTGTTGCTCCAACTTTTGTAGCAGCCAAGTGTGTGTATGTGTGTGTGTGTGTGTATTTACCTAGTTGCCTAGATGTACTTGCCTAGTTGTGCTTGCGGGGGTTGAGCTCTGGCTCAATTTTGTCTCTAACAGAAACATTAGAAATAATTTTTTCAGTGTCAGAGTAGTTAGTAAATGGAATGCACTAGGAAGTGATGTGGTAGAGGCTGACTCCATACACAGTTTCAAAAGTAGATATGATAGATTCCTGAGCCAGTAGGCTCAGGAATCTGTACACCCGTTGATTGACAGTTGAGAGGCGGGACCAAAGAGCCAAAGCTCAACCCCCGCAAGCACAAATAGGCGAGTACAAATAGGTGAGTACACAGGAAGCAGCCCGTAACAGCTGTTTAACTCCCAGGTACCTATTATTGCTAAGAAACAGAGACATTCGGGTGAAAGAATCTGTTTCCGCCAGCGCCGGGAATCGAACTCCGGACCACAGGACCACGTATCCAGCATGCTATCCACTCAGCCACCAGCGTCCTGACTCAGCCACCAGCGGTCGTGTGTTTGCTTATATTCACCTAGTTGTACTTGCGGGGGTTGAGCTCTGCTCTTTCGACCCGTCTCTCAACTGTCAATCAATCAACCGTTACTAACTACTAACTAATTTTTTTTTTTACTCTCACCCAGGAAACAGCCCATAACAGCTGTATAACTCCCAGGTACCTATATACTGCTAGATAACAGGGGCATCAGGGTGAAAAAACTCTGCCCATTTGTCTCAGCCGGCGCCGGGAATCGAACCCCCGGTCCCCAGGATTACGAGCACCGCGCACTGTCCACTCAGCTACCAGAACCCCCCCCCCCTGTGTGTGTGTGTGTGTGTGTGTGTGTGTGTGTGTGTGTGTCTTTGCGTGTGTGAGAGTGTGATCATAACAAACACCACTAGACAAGGACAACATTAAGAAAGAAGTTAATCGCCTCGTTTGACAAACTATTCACTTGAGACAGTTAAGCCAGTCACAGCTGCGTCTGGGTACAAGTGACAGCATGAACAGTCCAACCAGTTTGCTTCCTCGTCTTGGAACGTTTTTGTGCACGCTGCTACCGCCAACCTGCGAGGGCTAGTCGGAGACCGGGCCGCGGGGCCATTGATCCCCGGAAGCTACACAAGGCAGGTAAACTGTATATTCAACTTACGTAACATGCGATGATGGACTTTTTCCCCCCTCTGGGCAAAATTGGAATCTATATTGCATGAAAATAAACATAATATCAATTTTGAAAACAGATGATTTCCCGAACTTTCACTGAAATTCATAAATTGAATGTTTATTATTGGCTGAGAAGGCTCCTGACAACTGAAAACAGTACAGAAATCTCACCAAACTAATAATCTGTTGATAATTCCAATTTCAAGTTACATCAATTGAGTACAGCGCCTCATGGCGTAGTGATTAAGTAAGTGACTAAGTGACTAAGTAAGGCCTACTACGATTAGCCTACTAAACGGAAGGAACTGGGGTTCGACTCCTGGTTGGGTGGGAGAAATGGACACCGACGAAGCCTTCTCCCGATCGCCAATGTGTAGCATTACGAATTGTAATTGAAATATAATAAAATTAGGTGTATAAGTCCCGTTTTCATTGAGTGTACTAAGGCGGACCAACTAATACATACTGATATTCAACACTCCTTAGTAACACTGTACCCTTGTGAGATTCTCTGATTGATGAAGGTGATGCCACCAAAGAGGTGGTGGCATGGACATGAATAGCCCGTAAGCGATTCTCTAATATAGTTTGCAGTATATATTTACTGCAAGGGAAAAAAGATGCTGTTGAACATGCTGTTGAACATGCTGTTGCACATATTTGCAGTTTGAAATTACGAATTTTTATACCGAAAATACATATGCCAATTAGTGAAAACGGCGATGGGTCAAATTTTCCGCAAACCCCTGCAGTTTTCACAATATTGGAAATATCGATATTATCCTGAG